>JBBPBX010002786.1:37244-62049 GCA_038048925.1 Garcialebias charrua | reverse complement strand
AAATTATTATTATTTTTTTACTGAAAGCCTTGTTAATAAAAATGACTCATCTGAACTGGCTTCATTAGTGGTTAGTGCACATGACAAAGCTGCAAATCACATACGCAAAGTCATAGGCAAATAACGATAATAAAAATTAATATTTTTGCTCCAATCGCGTTTACCTACAACCTTATATAAATGTTAATAGGATCTATTTTTATTGTACTACAGTACTGAGAAAGACTTTGCCTGCCCTAAAAATATTTTGAAATTTTTGCTCATTATTTTTGCATCAGTGTAATTCTGTACTCCAACAGCAAAGTTCAGTCAGGTCATCTGGATGGTTTCTTTTTATGTTGAGACGTTTCGTCCTTCATCCAAAGGACTTCATCAGTCCGAGGAACCACAAAGCTGACTGACCTGACCAGTGGCGGCTCCAGATATATTTTTCTGCAGGTGCTAAGTGGGGGCTAAGCATTTTACTGAGGATGCTATGAAGGATCATTTGTTCTTTCAGTTCTCAAGGTCAATGTGTGTCATTCACATCACATGTGGTACATAAGGTGGAACAAAACTATGGACAGGGTCACAGTTACATCCAACAAAAATACAAATTGTAAACAAAAACAGTAAAAAAGAACCGAGACATGAAATAAGAAATACACTGAACTAAAAATACACTAAGCACTACTAGTACCAAACAATGCGCCAAACAACAGCAGCACGAACATGAGTCTGTGTCTCTCTAGAAAATGTCTCTCTAAAAATGCTAAAAAGAATGCTAAAAAAAAAAAAAAGCTAAATAAAATGTCTCTCTAGGATTGACACTATACAGATACTCTACATATAACTTACAAATAATACACAAAATACAGAAAGATTCACGTCACATAGGGGTTGTGAATGGGTTGGGGGTCACGCTGATGGATGTCTGATGATCAGCTGTTGATGATTGTAATGGCCTGGGGGAAGAAACTGTTCTTGTGTCTGACAGTCTTAAGCCTCGGATATAGTTGACGCGTCGCATAGGGCGCGCGGCCAAAGTGACGCAAACGCGGCGTCCCCGCCCCCGCGCTTTGGCCAGCGCGTTGGTTTCGCGCGTGGTCGTGCACCTCCCAAATTTTGAAGCTCCGCAAGCCTAGCGCGCGCGCCGAATTGATTGACAGGTCGGGTAGGGACCTCCCCGACAGCCTTCACGCCAGAATCTGCAACTGTCTGTGTTATGGAGAGTTAGGACTGTATGATGATTTTTAGGAGTTTAGCTGGAGCACTTCATCCACACAGACACTCCGATCAGAGAGTGAGTCCTGACACAGCAAGATGGTGTTTTTCTTGGAGTTTAATTAACTGACCAGTTCGTTTACAGCATGCAGTTTCCTTTTCTGAGCTGTAAATTCTTCCTAACTGAAAGTAACTGGCATTAACTGTCCCTTTTTCTGTCTGTCTGGTATCTGAAATAACAGAAAACGGCTAAAATGAGAACATGCTAACAAATAGCTTAGCTTACCCTTAATATTACAACAAGACAGAACCTTAAACATGAAATAAACATTTCTTTGGGCTGTCTCATATTTGCGCCAAAATCGCCACCCCATTTATATATGAAAAGAAGAAATTAGCGCTCATTAAAGTGCATTAAGCTCACCTTTGTCACAAACGCAGACAGGCATCAACGATAGAAAACATCAACGGCTATAAAACCAACGGCTTTCTCAGCTCTACAGTATTTATCCCCAAGGACCCCTTAGCTGTCTAACAAGATGCCTGACGTAAAATACGAATTAGCTGTCTAACAAATAAGAATTAGCTGTCTAACAAGATGCCTGAACAAAACAATGCATAGATACTGGGGAATTTATAACAGCCGCCCCCAGAATAGCCTAGCTATTATGTAAAGTCTATTAAATTCCCTAAGATGAAGTGGAGTCCCGTATTTTGTCCATCATCAGGTGGAATGGCCGGAAGCTGGACCATACGTGGTACCGGCCGCAGGTAGGTCTTCTCTCCAGTCCGAACCTCAGCTGACCGGATCCGACCGTCTGCACTCTCGATCACCTTGACAACCTCCCCGATGGGCCACGGTGCTCTCTGAAGCTGGGGATCAACCATCATGTCGATCGTGCTCTGCGTGAGGTCATCAGTAGGCCGCCTCCACTTCTGCCGAACTTCCAAGAACGGAAGGTGATGCCGCAGGAACTGCACACAGAAGTGGTCCACCATCATCTGACAGTGGCGCCAACGTCTTCTTGTGACGGTGTCAGGAGTGTAAGATGCTTGGGGTAAGGAGGCGTCCCGCCGCCCCATCAACAACATATTTGGCGTCACTGGATCAGGCTCAGCTATGTCTGATGAAACATAGCCTAAGGGCTTGGCGTTGAGAATGCCCTCAACCTTGATCTTCTTACGTATGTGCAGGAACTCGTAGTACGAGTTGGCTCGCTCCGTCTGGTAGGACTCGATCTCCTCCAGCTTCATGGTGTCCACGATGGCTGCCAGAGACTGCTGGCACCGCTCCTTCTCCTGCTGAGCCGCACAGCTCAGTTGGGAGCTCAGCAGCTTGGGCATCTTCCTCTTGCACGGATGAGGAACGTGGACGTCCACTTCCTCGTCTGAGAGGCGGAGCTTGAGCTTGGCTCCCGAGGAGTCAGACTCTTGGTCTCCACACTGAGGGGAGGAACACTCCGAGGTGTTGCTGCTGTCCGTCTGAGCTGCCGGCTGGATGCTGGTTTGACTCTGCTCTTCGGCTGCGGACGAGGATTCGGGTTTCTCGTCAGCTGGCATGGCCTCCATCAGATCAGGGTGGAGCTCAGCTTTGGATTCAGAGACACCTTCTGAACTCAGGCTGCCTTCGAGTGGTTCAGTTCTGTTGGTCTCTGAGCTCTGTGGGAGGTCAGTCCTCTCCTCAGGCTTGTGTTCAGGACTAACACAGGACACGTTGTCCTCCATATGAGACCCAGGACAAAAGGCTGCATCGTCACTAGGGGGCCAGGACTTCTTGCAGTCTGGATAATTTATGATCCTGTTGTCTTCTGAGCCCTTGGACTCAGTTTTATTTAAACTGGGTGATGTCTCCCCTTCAGCAGAGACGGGAATGTGCAAACTGGTGGACAGTACTGGACTCCCCGCCCATTCTGTTCTTAAGTTCTCTGAACCAGTCTCCATGTCCTCTCCCTCTGGTCTGTCAGGGTTTTCCACAGGATTGTTGCTATGGTCAGTAAATTCTCTCTCACTATCACAAACCAGCTTGGGCAGTTCAGGTACAGGAACAGGCTGCTTTGGCGGCTGGAAACTGTATGTGGACTGTGGCATGGTGTACTGTGGCAGGGAAGAACTGTATCCATGAGGAGCTGGCCCTACCATGACAGGCACTGGCTGGTAGACTGCCTGTACTGCAGGATGCTGAAGCTGAAGAACAGGTTGTGGAGATGGACCTGGCTGATAACCTGGCGGCTGCAAGATGGGCTGTGTAGTAATAATCGGTGGGGGCTGGTGCACAGGAGGTGCAGTGATAACTGGTGTATGCTGATACACAGGCTGTGCAGCATTAACCTGCAGGGGCTGATACAAAGGCTGTGCAGTGTTAACTTGCGTCGGCTGATACACAGGCTGTGCGGTTTGATAAACAGGCTGTGCCGCGTTAACTTGCGTGAGCTGATACACAAGCTGTGCGGTGTTAACTTGCGTGGGCTGATACACAGGCTGTGCGGTTTGATACACAGGCTGTGCCGCGTTAACTTGCATGAGCTGATACACAGGCTGTGTGGTGTTACCTTGTGTGGGTTGATACACAGGTGGTGGAGTTTGATACACAGGCTGTGCAACATTAACTTGCGTGGGCTGATACACAGGCTGTGTGGTGTAACCTTGTGTGGGCTGATACACAGGCTGTGGCACTGCCATAGGGGTGTAGAGGTTCTGGCACTGAAGCATAATGTTGTTTGATAGTGATGTGGGTTGCAGCACATGACGTGGTGTTGCTGGAGCCAGGGGTTGACGTGCTGGTGTTGACACAGCTGGATGTGGCTGGTATTCTGTATGGGCTGGACCTGTATAATTGGGCTGGTATTGTTGAGCATTTACAGCTGTAGTCACAGGATTAATTATTTGATAGGCTGGTTGGTATAACGTAGACATTGTGTTATACTGGCTTGTCTTATCGACTGCCGCCGCTGGGAAATGACGCTGTGAGAACCCGAGTGCTGAAAACAGCTGGCCATCTTGAATAGCAGACTTGGTCTGCAGGCTGAGTGACTGCAGCTGCTGTGCACTGGCACTTAGATTGTCATCCTGATGAGGGGCAGCATAAGACATTAGTGACTGAGGAACTTGGTAGTCCTGGAGGTGAGCTGGTAGCTGCCGTGGCCGTTCTGTTAATCTTGATGTGTCCATTTTGCTGATATGAGTGAAGTAATCCGGCTCAGAAGGACCAAATGTTATGGAGAGTTAGGACTGTATGTTGATTTTTAGGAGTTTAGCTGGAGCACTTCATCCACACAGACACTCCGATCAGAGAGTGAGTCCTGACACAGCAAGATGGTGTTTTTCTTGGAGTTTAATTAACTGACCAGTTCGTTTACAGCATGCAGTTTCCTTTTCTGAGCTGTAAATTCTTCCTAACTGAAAGTAACTGGCATTAACTGTCCCTTTTTCTGTCTGTCTGGTATCTGAAATAACAGAAAACGGCTAAAATGAGAACATGCTAACAAATAGCTTAGCTTACCCTTAATATTACAACAAGACAGAACCTTAAACATGAAATAAACATTTCTTTGGGCTGTCTCATATTTGCGCCAAAATCGCCACCCCATTTATATATGAAAAGAAGAAATTAGCGCTCATTAAAGTGCATTAAGCTCACCTTTGTCACAAACGCAGACAGGCATCAACGATAGAAAACATCAACGGCTATAAAACCAACGGCTTTCTCAGCTCTACAGTATTTATCCCCAAGGACCCCTTAGCTGTCTAACAAGATGCCTGACGTAAAATACGAATTAGCTGTCTAACAAATAAGAATTAGCTGTCTAACAAGATGCCTGAACAAAACAATGCATAGATACTGGGGAATTTATAACAGTCTGCGCCGCTGTGGTCGTGGAAACGGCGTCGCGACGCATGGAGGAATGTTTTTTATGTGATTCAAATGTTTTAAATTCCCCGAGCGAGCAGAAAGCCATTTGTTTTTGTTGTGTGATTTCAAACAGTTCTTCTTCTACAGTAGATTTCTTCTTCTACACCCTTTCTTGCTACATATGCACAGGTTTTAGAGGGTACTGCCGCCTGCTGGTCAGTAAAAGAACAGCACTTTGCCATGCGCTGCCGTGCCACACTATAAACGCATGCACAGTGCGCGCGCAGCACGCGCGCTCCAGCTTGCGGACCAAAGCGCGACTATATCCGAGGCTTAAGTGGACAGAGATCTGTAGCGTCTGCCAGACGGGAGGAGTTGGAACATGTTGTGACCTGGGTGTGTGGAGTCTGTGATGATTTTTCCAGCCCGTTTCCTGGTTCTTGCGTGGTACAAGTCCTGAATGGAGGGCAGTGAAGCCCCGATGACTTTCTCAGCCGTCCTTATAATGTCGGCACCGCCGTCTAGGAGGGCTTCATGCATGAGGACCCCTTCCAGTGTGATTGGCAGGTAAGCTTTCATAGCTTCATCCCTTTTGACAAAGTCACACAGAAACCTTACAGGTTTCAGCCAACATTTTCGTTTACCTCTGACTGTGTAATCTTGTTTTAACTGAACCGTCAGTGCAGTCGCCAACATGTCTGAGTTTTCAGTTTGTGACGGGTCACTGTTGTTGATGTTTGAGTCTTCCTCCTTTTTGTCTGATGAGGGGCTGTCGGAGTCTGTGGTAACAACGTCTTTGTGACTGTCGGCGTCAGTGGTAACGTTGTCTTGTGAGTTCTCCGACTCATTTTCAATGATAGTGGTACACATCGCTCCAGGTTGGTTATCCTTGTTTGTATTTTTGAAAATTTCTATCAAACGACATAGTATGTCTGAATCTTCAGAATTCAGGGGTTTAGGGCCTCTCTTCTGGAACTTTTGTGATTTTTTGCTTGTCTCAGAACGTTCAGTTCGAGGAGCATGAGGGGCACGTCCTTGACTTGGGGGTTCCTCTTGGGACCACCCTATGTTGTATGGATTACATCGGTATCCATACTTTTTAGTCCTTGGACGTGCATCCCACTTTTGATATCGTTGTTCAACCTCTGGGTCTCGTTTGAACCACTTCGGGTCATTGTTCCAGCGGGCACCTTCAGTACGTGGTTTGTTAGGTTGAAAATCCTGTTTTTTCTCACCTTCTTTAGGATAAGGAGTTGATGTCCGCGTCCCTTCCAGCTCCAGCGAGTGGGATTCGACCATTTCACCTAGACACACCTCAAAGGGTGTTTTGTTTTGTATGCGGGCTGTAAAAACATCTATCGCACACTCTTTTATTTCTTCGATGGACCTCCTTTTGTAGTTCGCGCTGACATTTACAGCTTGTTTTATGTCAGGGTAGAGATTCTTGCTGAAGATAAATTTAAAACTTTCTTACTCTTCCATGCCCGGTACATTTCTGTTACCAAAGAAAGCACGGAATATTTGGTTATAATTAGGGCTGAACGATTTTGGAAAATAATCTAATTGCAAATTTTTTTCCATAAATTGCAATTGCGATTTAAAATGCGATTATTTTTTAAATATCTTCTCAAGTATTTTTCAACAAACAGAAGCAATAAATCAATCTGTTTTATAATAAACAATGTCAGATTTATTTAAAGCAGAGATTACAATAAAGCAAACAAATCTATGCCTTTTCTTTTCACCATTTCTGTTTTTTCTTGTTTCATAAACATAATAGTAAACATGTTAAGTGAACTTCCTAACTACTGTCTGAACTTCACATGATAGTTAATAAATAAATATAAACAATTAGATATAAAAAAAAATACTGTTTGAAGTTCAAACAGTTTGCTCAGTGATCCCTGTCGGCTGATACTTTGTTTACTTGAAGTTGAAGCACTGGTTGTTGTCATTCTAGCCATGCAACCATCGTAAATGTCTTTGTGGTGTTTTTTTCAAAAGTGTTGATAACGATTTGTGTCACGTGACCAGTCAAATTGCAGCCTTCGCGATTAGAAAATCTCATTTTATCATATTGCGATATTATTGCAAATGCAATTAATTGTTCAAGCTGCACTATGTAACTTTGTAATGCAGTCTGTAACTTTTCTAACAATATATTTTTAACATATTTCTTCACTCTGTCACTATCTACTGACAGACTGATGTTAGACAAAGTAATCTCTGAAAAAAAACTATAGTCCCCTTGCTTCTCTATCAGCATTTATAAAAACACTAAAAACACAGAGTGACCCGGACAATAAAAACAGAGTTGTTTGTCACGCCCCAACCCACGCCCCCGCCTGTCCCAGCCCCAGCACCACGCACGTTCTCATTCAAAGGATTGCAAAGCGATGCAGGACTGATTTGTATGTGACACAAATGGATTAAATATCCCTTCTTCATCCCAGAGCTGGACTTTTCTTTTGTTGTTTTTTTGCCAAAAGTCAAGTGATTGCTTCATCCTTCACTGACAGGAATGAGGAAGTCACGAGCGAATTAAATCATGTCCAACGTTGTTGCGTGAAGCTCTGCTGATTTCAGGGTGTTTTTGGTAAATGGTAAATGGTAAATGGAGCTTATTTATATAGCGCTTTCCAGCCCCCTGTGAGGAGCCCCAAAGCGCTTTACAATACCAGCCATCCACCCATTCATTCAGACATTCATACACCGGTAGTGGTAGCCTGCCTTGCAAGGCGCCATCCAGACCTACCGGGAGCAATTTGGGGTTAAGTGTCTTGCCCAGGGACACAACGACACATGGTGGGCGGATGCGGGATTCGAACCTCCAACCTTCCGATCGGGGGTCGACTGCCATTACCACTGTGCCACGGCCAGAAGCTCTGCTGATTTCAGGGTGTTTTTGTGTTGTAGGACCAGTGATTCATGGTTTTATTATATTTTGTGTTGTAGGACCAGTGATTCATGGTTTTATTTTATTTTTTTAGAACGTTTTATACATATAATCACAGAATATTGAAGCGGCTCCGAGCGGACATTCAGCAGGAGGCGGAGCTGAAGAACTCAAGTTCAGCAGAAGCACGGACTGTGGCTCCCCCTCAGAGTCATATATGGCTCTGAGGGGGAGGGAGCAGAATGCTTTTCCCTGATGAAAATATTTCTAAGTCCCAGCGTTCTCCAGAAATTACATGGTGAACCTTTAACACGTTTTAACATCGCGTGCCGTTGTGAAAATAATTCCATGTCTTGTGTGCATATCTTTAGTTTGTATTGTAAGCACTCATTTTCATTTTGCAACTCCGTGCACGTTCACGTGATTTTTTATAATAACTTTGTACCTTTGTGCCCAGTTTTTGAGCTTTTTCTCGTAAGCTTCTCTCATGTGACTTAGATAACGTCTGCCGTTGTTCATTCTCCACAGTTTTATGGAGTTTCATAGTTGTAAAGGCCAGCTTAGCCTTACAAACTTTTAATTCTGTCTGTAAACTCTCTTTATCACATTCTAACTCCTTATATTGCTTATCAGCTTCTTCTCGTGCATGTTTGCTTTCCTCTAGGGATGTTGTGAGCCAGTGCACATTGTCCTGCAGTACTACAATCTCTGTTTTGAGCAGCTCTAAAACTTCAAAATTTGTTATAGATGAGTCAGCATCTTCTGCTTCTGTATCTGCCATCTTTTTGTTTTGATTTTGTGAGAATCAATAAGATGGTATTTAGTATAATGTTTGCAAATAAATGTTTACAAAGCAGTGAGTGAGTTATTTACCTAAAACAGCTTTCTGGTTTTATTATTGTAATCTATAAATAAGTTTTTTATTCATTCAGTACCTTTTTATTTATTTTAGGTTTACCTTCAATGAAAAATATTATAAGTTAATGCCTTTTGTGGCCGTATTAACTTAATAGACTTATCTTTGAGCACCATTGTTGGTGCAGAATAAACCAGCATATGTGATCATAAAACATATTGTAAAGTACAACACTGCTCATGAATGACACAGGTGAATGCTTTGATTATATTTGTATTAAGACAAAATTAAAATAGTAGAAATAGTCTCTTTGTGAGTGAATATGTTCTCAGATTCCAACTAATGGAATAAATTGTGTTAAATGTCTGTTTACTGAGAGGGTCAGTAAAAAGCATCACTGAACAGTTCAAAGCAACTCAGTTGACCATGGTTAGGTCCACTACAGTGATAATTCAGACTAGGGGTTCATGAGTCTAACAACCTCGGGGTAGAAGCTTGTAGCCATAACGAAGGGTGAGATGGAGGAAGAAGGGTGACACTTTTTCCATCTCAGCCCCACTACATTTGTTTTATTTATTTTTCATTAAAGTTTGGCACCCACTGGTCAGTTTACTGACCAACAACAACTTAATCAATATATTCTACAAAGTACTTCAGTGACTGATTCTTATTAGTAAAGGGTGAATATGTTATTACAAGGAGTTCTATACCAGAACAAATGAATAATCATCTGAATAAAGTTGTCTTTTAAGTTTTATTACAAAAATAATCAAACTAAAAATCAACAACACTAATAAACAAGCAATAATAATGAATCAGTCAAGGCTTAATTCTCTTGTCTAAGGCAAATTAACTCTTTGAGCAGGAATTGTTTCAGTTTTATACGCGCATTAATTTAGATGCAGTGAGGCTATTTTAATAAAGTTTATTTTGGATTTTGGTTAAAAGTAGTTATTTAATGTGACCAGATAAGTCATTTATTATCACTGCAAGCCAGGAAAGGATTTATCAAGTTGTATTAGATAAAAATGCCATAACCAGAGGCATCATGTCACCAGTTTCTGCTCCTTACTGGGTCAGTGTTGAGAGCATCACTCATCTTTGTGGGCTTCAGCTGGTGGATCAGATTGTTTTGTTTTTTTTACTCGATACAATCACTGATTATTATTTTTCTATTAGTTGTGTTTTGCAAGGAAAATATCACAACAACCAAATGTTAAAGAATTTAACTCAGATGAAAAAGAAAATAATCCGATATTTTCTTGGGGGTGCTAAGGGGGTGCTGTGACTTTTCCAGGGGGGAGGGGGCTAAAGCACATAGCTCCCCCCTGGAGCCTCCTATGGACCTGACTGAACTTTGTTGGATTGTTTTTTTTTACCTGGATTATTGCACGTGAACTTTGATGTAATTCTGTAGCATTTAGCCTAAAAATCCACAAGGAAAAAAAAAACATTGTGTGTCATTAAGAGCAGGTCATGTAAACTCTAGTCCATATGTTCCACTGTTGTGGTGACAAAGCAGAAAAGGTTCAAATAAAACAGCACAAAGTTCATCTCGACTTTTCTGGATGTGTCGCTGTTTGCTTTGGCTCTCAGCTGATTGGAGCTCTGTCCTCTGTACTGTCGGGAAAAACCCAAAAGAACTCAACTTTCACTTCTATGGGGACAAAAAGGGACAAGCAACTCATCACAGTGATTCCACAATTGACTAACTATAAAACGTAATCTGCAGTTTCATCTGCTAGTGTGAACAAAACATACAGAGAACATAAATCTACATTAGTGGCATAAGTTTCAACTTCACGTAGAAGGAAAATGATTCATCAGAGCAAAAGCTCTGCTTGTTTAGGTGGAAGCAAAGAGAAAGACTTTTGTTGGACCAGTTGAAGATTGTGTGTGCTTTGTTGAAAGAATAAATCTGTAATAAGTAGCCAGAGTTTAGCTTGGGTTTCAGTGTTGGGTCAACCAACATAGAACACATTTAATGTTTAAGTCATCTGTTGCCCCTCCTTTTTTCTTTCCTTATTTTTGTTGTAAATAATAAATTTATTTGTAAAGACAAAGTGACCTGATTTCAGATCTGTTATAAAGTGAAACTTTGTTATTAACATATTTAACTGTATGTATATATATTATTTTACTTTTGTAGAGTATATGACAAGAGACCAGAGCCTGTTGACATGGCAAAGCTGTTGAGCTTTGGTTACGCAGAGGGCAACAAACCCGGGCAGTGACATGTTGCGTAAGTAGCACGGCAGCGGAGTTACAGTCTCTTTAACTTTCCTTTTTATCCTGCTTTCAGAATACATTTGTAAGGCGATAAAAGGAAATTAAGGCAAGCTGATAATCCGGTCTGAAATGACAGAGAAAAAATTGTTTAAGCTGTTAAGACTTTATGAAGCATCTTGACAGTATTATGTGTAGATATTAGTGAATTGTGTGGGAATGATTATTTGATCGACTCTTGCTCTTTTCCATTTTTTTTGTGTCTACAGATGGGAAAACTGCCAGAAGCACAAGCTCAACTCCAAGAAGAATAGTGGCCATTGTTTGTTCTGACATTAACTTTATGCATTGTTATTTTTATTTTTTTTACTTCCTGTTGAGCCACATTAAGCATTTTACTTAGTTTCAAATGTTTTCCCGAGTGTAAAAACGCTTCACTGATTTCAAGCTATTGCTTATTATTTATGGCGCCTGTTGGCAGTGCCTCCATTACTACATCTGTTAACGACAGGAGAAACTTGTGTGACGTTCTGTGCATTTTCTGCGTTCGTGAAAATAAAGTTTAAAAGATTCCAAACGCTTCATTATTCCCCACCCAGCTGTGTTTCAAACACCACACAGGTCAATATTTATCATGAAAAGGAAGCGTTGGTCGTACATTTCGTTAGCTCTGTTTTGATGTGTCACAGTGTTGCCTGCGAGGGTCAGAGGTTATCTCCATGTCCTCAGTGAGAGTTATGTCACCACACGTCAGATTATAACTGGATTCAGATTGGCTGCTGGCGGGACATCACACACCTTCTTGTCACTTAAGTTGTCCCCGCTGCTCTTTGTACAGACGTCTTTTTGTGTCTCCGTGTGGCAGATCTTGCCCTGTTTGTTTCCTTTATCCAAATCGACTGCTGCTACTCCTCTTTCCAGAACCAATCAGTGGCAAGATCAGGGGTGACTGATATATATCAGCTGTGCAGCTGGATCTCACTTTTATTTGGAAAAAGAGCTTCAACAATTGCGACTTTTTTAACTTCTTTCCAAAGCGCCTCTTGCAGTCATGGCACTGATTCTCCTGAACCTTCTGGAAAATGAGCACAATGACTACATCAAGTAAGTGTCTGTGACCCCTTCTTCAATCTGTCGTATGCAATTATCATTGTTTGAATAATTATATAAAGTCAAAATACTCTTTAGACATCATGTCCAGGTGAAAAACCCCTACCTGGACTCTATGGAGGAAGACATTCTCTACCACTTCAGCCTGAGCACCAAGACTCACAACCTCCCACAGATGTTTGGAGATATTAAGGTTTGTGGACGGCTCGATTGAAGTTTTTTCTAAGAGCGATGCAACAAAACTCACCAACGCCGCTGTCTCTGTTTCTTGAAGTTCGTGTGTGTCGGTGGCAGTGCAAATCGAATGAAGGCTTTCGCTCAGTTCATGCACCAGGAGCTGAAGCTGCCCGGAAACCCCGAGGACATCAGTGACATTTGTGAGGGAACTGATCGCTACTGCATGTACAAAGTGGGACCAGTGCTTTCAATGAGTGTATGTATTCCTCAAAAAAACGACATGAATGATCCTCATGGACAACTGAAATTAGATTATCTCAACATTTTCTTCATCTATGGTTTATGTAACAGCATGGCATGGGCGTCCCCTCCATCTCCATCATGATGCACGAGCTCATCAAACTGCTGCATCACGCTCAGTGCCGTGACGTGGTCCTGTTTCGTCTGGGAACATCCGGCGGTGTTGGTGAGACCAGACGTTTTAGTCTCTCTTTTTAAAAGTAACAGGAGGCTTTACTCACATTTGGTGATTAGAGGACGTGTTTAATGCAAAACGTTTTGTTCCGTCCTCAGGTCTGGCTCCAGGGACGGTGGTGGTCACTGATAAAGCGGTGGACTACTCCTTCCGACCCCAGTTCGAACAAGTTGTTCTGGGTAAGGTCATCACTAGGAGCACGGAGCTGGATGAGGGAGTGGCCAACGACCTTCTGCAATGCTCCTCAGAACTTCCAAACCTCCCAGCTGTTATTGGAAACACCATGTGCACCCACGACTTCTATGAAGGTACTTTCAATTGTTTTTCCAGATATTTAATTCATTGTGAGTTGCTTGTGCTCGTCATATCCTGATGAATCCTTGCTTGTCTCTCTGTATAGGTCAAGGCAGACTTGACGGAGCTCTCTGCTCTTTCTCTCATGAGGAAAAACTGGAGTATCTGAGGAAAGCTTACGAGGCTGGAGTGAGGAATATTGAAATGGAGTCCACGGTCTTTGCCGCCATGTGCAGAGTTTGTGGCCTTAAAGGTGTCAAAGTGCTCATATGCTAGCCTACTTTCATATGAATCAAAATTGAAACGTCTTGTTTTTACCGTACTGACACATGATTTGACATGTAACCTTCAAAAACAATATCAAAGAAAACAAGTGCCGTGTATAAAATCACTAACACTTTCCATCTTTTTGTCCTCCTCGCAGCGGCTGTGGTCTGCGTTACCCTGCTGAACCGCTTTGATGGAGACCAGATCACCTCCCCTCATGATGTTCTGGTTGAGTACCAGCAGAGACCTCAAGTCCTGGTGTCTCACTTTATCAAGAAACGTTTGGGACTGACAGTCTGAACCTTCTGTAACTGTAAAATACTGTATATAGCTGTGACTGATATGTGAATGTGTATATAAAATTCTGTACTTAGTATAATGTTTGACTATTATGTAAGAGTTTGAAAATGATTTATCGCAATTTCCAGACCTTTGAGCGCACCTGAATAAGCCACGCCCACAAAAGAATGTACATATATAAGCTGCACTTGTCTATAAGGCACATGTGTCCACATTGTAACATGAGATATTTACACAATTTTTTAAAAAACTTTTACTTAAATACACACCGGTAACATACACAAATACATACAGTAAGTGTTTTTTTTTTCTGAACAGAGCCTGTGACACGGCAGGTTTTATATATATATATATATATACACATGTATATTGATACATATACAGTACCAGGTATATATATATATACACACAAAATAGCCTACCAGGAAGTCATTGCTTGCTGGAAGTGGGAAGGAGGAAACGAAGTGGACTAATGAAACCAAGTTTAATTGATCCACTGTGCCCTGTTGGGTAATTTCATTGGTCACATTTTTTTTTACTTTATTTTTTACAGGTAGTCTGATTGAGTCATGGGTGACGAGGCTAAATGTTTTGGCGGCATGAAGCTCATTAGCCTGTCAAAAAAAATAAATCCATAAATTACCCGCAGCATTGTATAGGCCGCGGTGTTCAAAACGTAAGAAAAAAGTAGCAGCTTATAGTCCGGAAATTACGGTAAACCACAAAGCTAAAATACTAGCATGTTGCTTATTTAGGGTATGTAGTGTTTTTTGTGTGTGTGTGTGTTTTTTTTTTTACATTAAACACTTTGGTATTTATGTATAATAAGATAAAATTTCAAAATAATGCATTCTGTGTGACTATTTTAATGTTGACGTCAATACCAGAATAATCAATGTACTGTAGCTAAAACTTTTAATTTTTTTGTCCTTTTTTTAGTACATGTTTTATTCTATTTTGATATTTTCCATTGTCGCACTTTGGCATTGTAAAATGTAAAGTGCAGTACAAATTGAATAAATTATTATTATTAAATATGGCAGATTTAGAGACATTTGTAAGTCATGATGTTTTAAAATGTACCAAATAAAATTTGAACTCTTGAAATAAACAAACTTGATATTGTTTTGCTTGTAGATGGCTTTTCAAGTCTTTGGTTTGAAAGTGTTCCTTTTTGTTATGTTTTTCTTACTTCTTTGATAATCAAAAAAGCATGTACCGGTAGTATATTTTACCATTGTGTTTCAGTATTGCATGTGTTGTAGTTAAAAATATACTGTATATTAAAGTTCATGGCCTTGCACCTTTAAACCCTTACATAAGCAGTCAATACTTTCTGATAACTGCAGACGTAATTTTTGTTTACAGCACCCTTGTGGAATGTAAAGTTCTATCTACAATAAAAGTCAATAATTTTAATCACGTTTCTGTATACAAGTTTATTTTTTATTGAATTGAATAACAAAGCAAAGGTTGGTATGAATTTACAGTATGACCCCAAACAAAACACAGTTAAAACTTTAGTGTGGATTTCATGTCTCTCCGTGGTGGTTTGTGGGGCTTGATATCAGACAGAACCCGCTTAGCGTACTGGCTTTGGTGCAGACCTGCCTCTCGCAGAGCCTGCTCAGCTCGCACTCTTGGATCAGACACAATCTGGAAAATAGACATTCAGAATTGCACAGTAAATAAATCACACATTTATAGGTTTTTAAAGCTAGAACACACACACGTTAGAAATAAAGCAGGTTTAATGTGAAAGCGAAGATCCACTGACGCACTCAGACTCTACAGTTTATTTACTAAGTTGATGGCCTTGAGTTTCTGTGTGTGTGCTAAAAGGACAAACACAGTCTGACCAGTAACCTGCTTTGTATATTTTGCACTTTGCATGGGTCAGCTTCACCCCAGATGAAACGAAACCTAACAGACTGAACTGAATTTAATGCCACTTTGATTGGTGATATGTGCTGCTGATTATCCATGCTGCTGATTATTTCATTCTGCTGCATTCATTTGTACTCATCTACTCACACAAACTCATGTTCGTGCTGCTGTTGTTCTGCGTATTATTTTGCACTATTACGGTAGTGCTTAGCACATTTCTTAGTTTATATCTTAGATCCTTATTACCATTTCTTTTGCAATTTATATTTTTTGCTGAATGTAACTGGGATCCTGTGTACATGATTTCGTTCCACCTCATGTACCACATGTGATGTGAATAACAATGAAGAACCTCGAACCTAAAAACAACACGAATCAGACAAAATGAAACGTATAAAAAGCGGCGAGCGGCGAATCAAGGCAAAACTTTGACGGGGACTGCCTATTTATTATTACATTATTATTAATAATGAACATTAGTATTAACAATGCTAATTTTATATATACAGGGAGTCCTCGAGTTACGGCGCCCTCGACCTACAGCAACTCGGACTTACGAACGGACCTACAAACAGCAGTTGTACATTAAATACAGCACTGGTATGTGTTTTTTTAGGTGTTTTTAGATGAAAGTGTGTTAGCTAACCGTTTGTAAACAAAGTTATGTGCATGTTTATGAACCAGTATGTACGTTTGTGTTGAAAAACGGGTGTTTGGCGCAGCGCTAGCATACATTTTCCGACTTACGAACGAAAATCCGGACTTACGAACGCACGTGCTATGGGTTCCGACTTACGGCAAAATCGGGTTACGAACGGTCCTTAGGTCCGGAAGTCGTTTGTAAGTCGGGGACTCCCTGTATATATATACTGTACGTGTATACATAATATTTATCACTAAACACAATAATTAGTATTATTAATAAATATTAACATTAAAATAGATCATTACTAACATTAATAATTAATGTTAATAATAATTATTAATTAATAATAATAGGTAATAATAGGTGTCTTCCTTGTATCTTGAACCAAAATGGCTCCATACGTTACTCAGTTTCTGTGAAGAGTTTTCCCCTATTCATTTCCTATGGGAAATGTGGCATGTTTGTTGGCAAAATATGTCACCATGGTAACTGCGAATGCCAGTAAAAGTAATTGCGCACTTCCCGGAGCCGGACCGGTCGTTTTTATATAACTTTTGTAGGGGTCTACGTTGCGGTTCGGGACGCATTAAAGTTGAAAAAGATACACTTTTCAGGTGTAGAATAATAAGTGGGCAGTCACCAACTACTGTAGTTCCTGAAATTGGTGAAATATTGCGACTTTGTTCGCAAATTACCTCGCCATGGTAACTCGAAATGCCAATAAAAGTACGGTAATAGCACACATCATGGGGTCGAGCCGGTCGTTTTCATATGACTTCAGTGTGGGGGTAGACATTGTGGTTCGGGCCGCATTAACGGAGATAGAAATGTAGACACACTTCCGAGGTGTAGAATAATAGGTGCCTGCCATGCATTTGCATGACAGTCCCCAAAAATGTCTCACCTGTGTGTCTGTGTACGTGTTTATACTGTAGAGAGGCCTCTGCAGCTCAAACTCATTCTCATTCTTGAGTCGGCTCCTCCACGCCTCAGTATCTGCCATCATCCTCTCTGGGTCGGCCTCTGCCACCACCTCAACCTGCAATGACAGAAAATAATCATCACATCTGTGTGTAACAATGCTGTCTTTCTAAGCCACAAGGTGGCGCTGACATCTCCATTCTCAAGTAACTTCAGCAGACAGAGTGTCTGAAGGTGTTTAGACCTGCTAATGATTCACCTGCTTTCTGAGAGCTTCTACCAGACGATCCTGCCTCTCTTGTTCTTCTCTCTGCTGCTGGAGCTCCCGCGCTTCTCTCTGCTTTCGCTCCTGCAACAAATCTGCTCGAAACTGCACCCTAAATGGAGAAGACAGAGGCTGTATGGCAAGCCCTAAAGGGCTTGCCATAGAGGCTGTGTGGACATGACACAACCACATGACAGCCCTGTTTCTTCAGCAGGGCCTCAGGCAGCAAGTCCTCACACAGAAAACCTCCAGGCTGTTGAGGGGCTTAATGGAGCTGCCAGAGCGCAGCCAGCTCTTCCCAAATCACCTGTTTTCATCCCTTTCTCATCCCTCGTCTGTTCTCGGTCCTGCAAGGGTTTCGTCTAATAGCAAAACTCATTATGGGCAAGTAATGCAAGTCTCTGTGCTCAGGAAATGACTAAACTCATGCCAAGTGATGGTCAGAGTCACTTGTTAGTCACACAACATGGGTCTGACTGGAGATGATTGTAAGTTCCAACATATTTGAGAAGGCTATGAATGATGAGTCAGCATTCACACTACATATTGTTTTCCTGTTATTTTTTATTTTTTTTATTTTTTTTACTAACAGCTAACTTTTGGTTATTTAGGCCGTTCTGGGATCAAAACGTTCAGCTCATTAAGGACATAGGGCTATGGTTTTAATTTTTTTCTGTAAATGTTATACTTTTTGATCAATTTAACTTTATTTTTGCACATTTTCTTTCTTGACAATAAATTGAGATTGCTTCAAATCCTGGAAAAAAAACTTTATGTTCTTTGAAATCCTCAGTGTACCTCTATTTTTAGCCTTTTTTTTGCTCATTTTAAATTTTAGTTGCTGTTCTAATTACGTAATTAAGCTTTCATTTACTGTTTTGTTTTTCTTAGTTTTTTTATGCTGTTTTGCTGATTTTGGCTACCGGTACTTTCTCCTGTTATGCTAGTTTTTAGCTACTGTACTGATAGTTTTGGCTTTTAAGCTACTGTTTTGCTTATTATATATTCTAGCTACTCTTCTGCTGGTTTTAGTTTGCATCTACTGTTCTATAGTTGTCGTTTTTAATTTATGTTTGTCTAGTTTTAGCTTTTAGTTTTAGTTTTGCTAATTTTATCTTTTGTTCTTGATTGTTTAAATTTCAATAAGTCACTTTTAGCTTCTTCAACAAATTTCAGTAAAGTCATTCCATACTCAACATTCACATGCTATTTTTCACAGAAAATGTTCATTTTTCTAGGTATAAATAAAAAAAGACAAATATTTAAATATTACACTGATTTAACAATATAGGTACCGGTAGTCCTCAACTTACGATGGCCTCGAGTTACGACGTTTCAGAGTTACGACACGCATCTCCATAAAATGAAATTATTTTGAAAATTTTTATTTTGAAAGCCGAGTTCCGAGTTCTTTCTGGTTTTGATGGCAGAAGCGGTAGCTTGACAGCAGAAACAGCGGAAAAACACAGAAAGACCCGCTCTGGACGGAGCTTCACGGCAGAACCAGTACAGTACAGGCAGAGATTAAACGCTCTGGACAGAGGTTGACGGCGGTTTTACAACAGAATCCGGCAGATGGACCGAGCTGATGGAAGTTTTACGTCGTAAACAAATATTGGATGGACGGACGGATGGAGGTAGGCCACCGTACAGCAAGCTAGTTAGCCAGCTAGCTCCCTTTATGTGAATGGAGCCTGCTAGGGAGGAGGGAGACGATTCAACTTGCTCCTTCGTCTTTAAAAACTGTGTTAGGATATAGGCTAAGTGCTTGGTAACTGTACAGTACTGTACATGATTTTTATTTTATTTTAGTATGTACGTATGTTCCGACTTACGTCGAAATTCGCTTTACGATGCCGCGTAGCATTGGAACTCCGTCGTAAGTTGAGGACTACCTGTAATAAAATTTAACTAATCAAAATCATAATAAGATTTTAGGTCTGACACTAAACTGATCATGGATTATTTTACAATAAAAACTGAAATGACCAAAAAGTGTGGAAACATTTAAATACATGTAAACATCTAAAAGTTGTACTTGACATTTTTCAATTACCTAAAAAGTGGTTTGTTCAAGTTCGTGTTCTATAAAAAAAAAAAAAAAGATTCATTTGACAGCAGGACTGACCACAATCACATTTTAGAACTCTGCATAAATCAGTCTTATGATAAAAAAAATTAAATATTCTTGTTATGTGAACCTTAGGGACAAAGTCAAATCATGCAGAGACAGCATATCAGTGTTTGCAAGTCCAAGCAGTTTAAATGTTGCCAATAAATTAATAATAATAATAAAAATGATAATAATAAATTAATAAACTAAAATCATTCCAGTGGTATTTTAATAATCAGGTTTACTATAAATCAATAATATGTATTAAATGTGTGATAGTCAGGCAAAAAGCAATAAAAATAAATAAATAGAGGCCATTTGCAAGTTTAGCGGTCCAATAGTCTGACACCTATGACACCCACCTCTCCCTGTCTCGCCTCGCCTGCTTGTCCATGATGCTCCTCAGAGCAGCAAGTCTCTGCTGATCCTTCCACTCGAGCACCTCCCTCCTCTTCTGCTGCCTTAAATAAAACCTCCTCACCTTTGGGTGAAAGACAAAAAGAAAACAACAAAAAGTTGGTTCTGAGCAGCCATGAGCCAAAAAAAGTTGAGTCTGACAACACTCCAAAGATCATCATGTCCCATTGATTGAGGCGGCGGAGAGTCAGATCCGTGTAAATAAAGAGAATGAGATGATATTTCAACGTCTGCCTGAATGTCGTGCTAGACTTTCTGGAATTCAATGAGGCCTAAATGTTCTCATTAATCAGCGAGTGTCTCGGGTTGCCTGTTCTCCCCAAGCAGACCCTTGAGGAGAGAGTTAATTAAACAGTTTGAAACCCACACACTTTGTGGAGTTATCACACCTGAGTGTTCAATATCATAAAACGAATAATCAAAATCCCCCAGATAACGGTTAACAGCTCCCGCTTTCAGATGGATAACACCCAGAGCTTTCTGTGTGCAAATCATTGTTGTGGATCGACAATTTGTTTTTCATTGACCAAGTATTATGGCATTTTGATAAACCTGTGCTTGTCTTTACTGTACGATCGTTATCATTTAAATTAGTCTAGTGGTTTCCCATTCAGGATAAAAACTTAATATTAAAAGGATAATAGTGAATTTAAAAAATATATAGCAAATACTGTAAAGGACTGTCCACTGATGCTTTCTTAATCACAACTTTAGTTTTTTACAATGTGACAATACATTCTCTGAACATACCGGTAAGTACCGGTACTTACTTTCTCTTTCTGCTGCGACCTGATGGCAGCCTCCTTCTCCTGCTCCCTCTTCATCCTCTCCTCCCTTTCTTCATGTTGTCTCGCTGCTATAGCTTCCTCCAGCTTTGCCACCTCCTCCTGCTGGGCCCGCCACTGCTGCAGCTATAAAAGCACATGTGGACGGACGCACACCAGGGAGAAACAAAAAAACAGGAGTTGCTGTCAATAAGCAGCAGAGAGCAAAGTGCAGAGGAGAAGGAGGTAGAAGTGCTTTTCACATTTCATATTAGATCTCCCCAGGAACTGTCAATGTACTAAATCTCAGGGAAGGATACATGTAGAAGAGGGAGTTTGTCAACATGGTTACCGTAACTTCTTCTATATCCTTAATCAATCAAGGAGTACCTCAAGTATGTGTACTTGGGTCACTCCTTATCATTTATATGCTTTTACAAATCATCTCCTATCATGGTCTCATTTAAATGCTAACGATACACAATTCTACATCAAAACAAACATTTACCGGTACTCTAATAATTCAGCAAAATCACAACCCAGAGTGTGTGAGGTTGGATATATCCTTGTGGAAATGGGTGATCCATCTCATTCCAGTCATCTGAGTTTCAGAACCTTGGTGTCATCTTGGAATTCACTCTGTCCTTTGAGTATCACATTAAATCCATCACAAACTATGTGTTTTCTAGTTTTGTTCATTGTTTTAAATATCAAATATGACCTGTAAGTTTACTATTTGACCTCATTTCATTCACTTTGTCTTTTTTTGGTGTTGAAAAAAACCACAATGGTTATTCATTCACAGCTTTAGCTTTTTTTTAATCATGTTAATTGATCCATGTAATGTGAGAAAATAGTGTGCAGATTTTGTTTCTTACTTTATGATTTTTTTTAAATGAATTTTTATGACTTTGCAGGATTTTTAATGTTTTGTTGATTGTTTTGATTCTGATTGGTAAGGTGTAACTGAGTTTCAAATACTTGATATATTTAATTAAAGTTAATATTACTGTATTATTAGGCTTGATACTAAATTATGAACAAGGATGGGCAGTCTATAGGAAAGATTTTTCAACCAGTATGATCAAAGAATGTTTTGTACCCAAACCAAAACGTATGTTATCTCATAAGGGAAGAAAAACACCAGGAATATCCTTCATGTGTTTTAAGTCTGACGCTTCACAGAAATCTGGAAGGAGTGAGTCTAAATCGACCCCAATTACAAACGGTTGTATCTAAAAGGATAATTCATGGACAAAATACACTTTTCAGGTTCTTATCCTGACATTTAACCATCATAACTGCCCCATATTTGCCCTCATCCTAAAAACTGCCCCATCTATCCACTCATCCTAAACAATTTAATTCTAAGCCAAAGTAAAGAACCAGACCAGAAACATGAAAAGGCACTTCAGTCCCACAGCAACCATAATGTGGTCCCCCATGGGTTGGTGTCCTGTCAAGTCTATGTTCTTATAATAACAGAACACACACACATACACACAAAGATTTATGGCATAACATTTGTTAAGGAGTGAATGACAAGCTCGTTATGCTGCAGCGTCTCTGTGTGGCGTGTCGGGTATTAAAGTGTTGCATTCCGACCGGGCAGACAGATTCACAGATCTGACAGAGAAGAGCTTAAAATCCCCCAAAGCCCAAAGGAACGAACTGCAAATTAACATGCTTTTACACCCCCCCCCCCCAACACACACACACACACCAGCCCACACAACACACACGACACGCATGCACACACATTAGTATCAGCAGTTATCATTCATCAAATCAATCGTTTTTGATGCCTTCCTGGAATAAAAGCAGCAGCTGTGTGTTTAAGGGGGGATTTAACGATCCAGAATTTAATCCACTTCGGTTTAAAGACCTTGAAGCTCGAGATAAAACGTTCCTTTTTTGGAAATCAAGAAAACGTCTGGTGGGTGAACTTTCCTCAAGTTAAATGTCATGTGCAAGTCTTTTGATCCAAAAGTTCAGTTGTAAATCTATAGTAAATTTAAAATCCATCCATCAGTCCATCCATCCATCCATCCATCCATCCATCCATGCATTATATTTTACCCGCTTCTTCCTTTTCAGGTCATGAGGGTCACTGGTGCCCATATCCAGCAGCCACTGTGCAACACCCTGGACAGTAAATACTTTGTATAAAGTTGAAACTACTTTCTACTTCCGAGACAAATGAAGAGCAACTGCAGCACAAAATACCGACTAAATCTTGCAAATAAATAAATAATGTTTTATGGTTGGTGGTTCAGTTGGTAGATTTGTTGCCTCATGGCGAGAAGATCACCAGATCAAATCCCAGCTTTTCTAGGTGGAGTTTGCATGTTATCTTCGTGCATGTGTAGGTTTTCTCCGGGTACTTTGAGTAGTTTCCTCCTACAGACCAAAAACATTCATGTTAAGCTAAATAACTACAATAAATTGTCCCTGAGTGAGAGAGTGAATGGTTGTTTGTCTCGTTTGTCTCTGTGTCCCTGTGATGGACTGGAGACAGTAACTGTATCCTGACATTTGTTATTGTTGTTGGAGTTGATTCTAATAATGTCTTTTATAGTGTAATCTGGTGACTGTGAAAGGACACGGTATTGATTCTGATGTCCTCTGATGTTCACCCAAGCAAAAATCTTCAATCTACAAAACCAATCAAACACTTTAAAGGCTATACGATAAAAGGCCCATAAAGGTGAGCATCTTGTCATCCAATTTTTTTTTATTACAATGTAGTTTCTGTGAAAGTAAACTTTGTATAAGTCTCAAAATGTACATAAAACATGATTGTATGTATACTCTGAGACATGAGGAACAACAAGTTTTCTTGTTTCTGGTTTATCCAATTCAACTTAAAGCCCATATTTAGAGTTTCCTGATGATCATAAGTTGCATGACCCTGATTACCCTTTTCTCAGCTGTTGAAAGCAGACAGGAATGCTTTTGCCTGTCTATCTGCTCATACAGACTCGTGTTCGTGCTGCTGTTTGTAATGATGTTTTTCTATTACATTAATGCTTAGTGTATTTCTAGTTGATGTTTCTCTTAGTTATATCCTAGATGTTATTACTGTTTTACTCTTACATTTTGTTGTTGGATGTAATGGGACCCTGTGTACATAATCTCATTTCATCACATGTACACATGCGGTGCAAATGACAATAAAAACTCTCTGACTCTGACTATGTATGTGTGTGTGTGTGTGTGTGTGTGTGTGCGTGCGTGCGTGCGTGCGTGCGTGCGTGTGTGTGTGTGTGCGTGCGTGCGTGCGTGTGTGTGTGTGTGTGAGTGAGGTACCAGGTAAGAATTAGCTTGCATACACACCAATGAAATATAACTTTCTCACATATTACGCTGAACATCTTGCACATACACTTCTGAAAACTTTCATACACACAAGTAAAAATCTCTCATGCGTACCAACTGGAAGGATATGTTCTCACACACACATGTGAAAACCTTTCATACACACGTGTAAAAAGCCCATACGTTTTTCACATGTGTGTATGAAAGGAAGTTCAGAGAAGTTCTTACTAATTTTAAAAAGACATGACCTACATGTTGTATGCATCATAGCATTACAGATTTGCAGTAAAAAAATAAAATAAAATAAAAACAATGTAGGTAAAAAATAAAAAAAATTCAGGTTTTATTGTTTTGCAGTCCAGATGTGATGATATGTACAGTGGTAAATGTGCAACTATTCAAATAACTTTTCTGAATTGTGTTGCTGCTATGTTGCTGTACATATCAGTTTTAACATGCTAACCTTGTACTATTTAAAAACACAGTTAATAAAAATGGTATGCTGTGTTTACTTACAGCTTTGACAAAGTTCCATTGTTTGCACAACGGTTTTATGATTTCATTAGAGAGCGAAATTAAATAAGAGATAAAACATTCACATAATTTAATCATTCATGCAGTTCTGACATGTCAGTTAAAAACTGCTTTTTGATGAAATCCACAAGGCTGCAAATAACGTGATGAAGAGTTGTTTGTACAGTATGTTTTTGGAGTCATACAGGCATTAATTTTTATGTTTTTGTTTTGCACAGAGTGATAAATAGTGACAGATATTCTGACGTTCATTTGCAGTAAATTCTGGGACTAATCTGGAATGTAT
>JBBPBX010002786.1:7439-36254 GCA_038048925.1 Garcialebias charrua | reverse complement strand
TTATTTGTATAGCACCTTTCAAACAAATGTTTAAGCAATTAAAACATCATAAATTACATCAGAAAGACAGAAGTATACCAAATCAATTAAAATACATAACAATATAAAAATTAAAAAAGACAACTATTAGATTTATATAAACATAAGTGTGGGATAGTTAAGGTATGAACTAATCCTAAACTGAAATTCTTTGTGCAGGACAACTTTCCTGAGCAGCATCAGGGTTATAAAATATGTAAGGGACTTTAATAAATTATCTATCATTTATCCATTTCTTGCATTAAAGGTCTAGTAATCCTTGTAGGAATGCATATTGATTGTTGCCTTCCACACCAAGTTCAAACTTAAATCATCTAATGTTGAGAAATGATGGAGTTGTAGCCATTATGGTCAAACCTTGAATATCAGAGTACTGTACTACTGTAGTCATATTGACTCTCAGCCACCATCACATCACATTTTAGCTCAAGATAAGTTATCGCTTTTGTAAAATTAACTGAGTTATATCCCTTTTTGCGTTGGCCTATAGGATGATTAGTTGTGGTGGCCATATTAAACTGGACTGACCAAAACATTGAATGAGTTTGAGATGTACACCCCCCACTGATTACTTTCTGAGAGTTTCATCAATGTCTGTCCAGTGGTTCATGAGATAGTTTGCTAATAAACAAAGTTGACTAAGTAGTTGAATGTTGGCCAAAGATCTAGTTCAATCTTTGAGTCCTCAGATTATGTGCTGGGGATCAGTTTCAACTAGTACCACACCCGATTTTTTGTTCAGTATTTGGAAAATGTAGTGAGTTGAGGCAGCCATCTTGACGTGAGTTGCTTCTAAAAGATGATAGTAGACGTACAATCAGTGACTCCCATTTGAAAGTTTAATTAACATTTTTCAAATAGTTCATGAAATATTTTGCTGACAGACAGAGAAACAGACATGCAAGCATGGGCAAATACATAATTTTCAGCCTTTGGCTTTTGCCAGATTTGCCAGAAGGACTCCTACATATGCTCTTTGTGGACTTCATGTCTGCCTTCAACACCATGATCCCCAGACCTTCATGGACAAACTACCCACACTAGGACTAAGACCCCACCCCTACCCCTGCACCCGGGTCCTGGACTTCTTAACCAACAGGCCGTGCAGTCTGTGAGGATCCACGTCTCCTCCTCCACCATAACCCTCATGGCTCCACTCAGGGCTGTGTGTTGAGCACCCTCCTGTTCACAGACGAGCTGGACTGAGAAGCTCAGTCCTCACCTCCTTCTACAGGTGTGCAGTGGAGAGCATCCTGTGCTCCAGCATCAACGTGTGGCATGGAGGCTGCACAGTTGCAGAAAGAAAAGCTTTACAGAGAGTGAGTGAAGACTGCACAGAAGTTTGTTGGAGTCAGTCCCCCCACTATCACAGACATCTACACCTCCAGATGCAGGAAAAGAGCCACCTGCATCATGAAGGACCCCACTCACCCAGCACACACACTTTTTGCCCCACTTCCTTCAGGCAAAAGGTTAAGGAGCATTAAGTGTAGAACCACTAGACTGAGGAACAGCTTCTACCCTGAATATGTGATTTATAAATCCCTAACCAGGATGATTACTGTAAGAAAATAAATCACTGTAATGCCACTTTAATTGGTGATATGTGACTTATCTGCGCTGCTGATTATCCATGCTGCTGATCTTATAATTCTGATTATCTCATGCTACTGTATTCATTCATCCCTGTCTGCTCACAACAGACTCAAGTTCGGGCTGCTGTTGTTCAGTGTACTGTTTTACATTATTAGTGTTTAGCATATATCTTAGATCTTTATTCATTATTTCCATTTATACTTTATATTTAGCTATTTTGGGGTATAACTGGGACCCTGTGTACATAATTTTCTTCCACCTCATGTACCACATGGGATGGAAACGGCAATAAAGATAACTTGAACTTGAATTAATATTATGCCAGTAATCCCAGTGTGGGCACAATCAGAAACTTCCTGAAGTCCATCACTTTTCAAAAAGAAAATTATACACATATGAGCAATTAACTCCTCAGAGAGCTGTCAGCTGGAACACTGCATGGCCCACGCTCCGTCTCAACTACTAAAAGACTTTCTCACTAGAAAGACTTAAAAGTCACAGAGGATGTGGAAACACATTGCCCAGAGAACATTCTAACTACTTTGTACTAAAACAGTATGGATAATCCACAATTTAATATTTAACTATGTTTTATTTCTAAAGTACTCCGAAGACCAGTGAGCACTTGCAAAAACAAACAAGAAGCAGCACGCCTTATAAAAAATATCCTCCCTTTTGACAGTTGAATCCCTCGTCCTGCTGGCCCACACATCCTCTTCCCACCTGATGCAACAATCTGCCATCCCTCCAGGCTTCGTTCATTCATGTGGAAAACACAATCACACAATCAAAGACGCCTGGGGGCGAAATATAAGCGGGAGGTAAAATGAAAGCAAGGGCATAATAAAAAGACTGGAATAACAAGAACAATAGCAACTAATTACAGCAGCCAGAACAAGTGACTGATGAGCTGAAAAGAGGAGCCTGTTGTTCGGCGATAAAATGGAATGAAATGAGCTACCGGCACGTCTCCTGCATGAAACCCCGACTCATCTAAACGATTCATTTCAGAGCTCTTATACTGTAAAACATGGGTTTGTGAGCTGTGATGTCATCTTTACTGACACACGTAAACCCAATAGATCAGTTTTCGATTCTCACGAACATCATCTTTGATTGAGTGTGACAAAGTGCTCAGAAATCAATGACCCTAGATTTTCCCCTCAGAGCACTTTGGCTTTTATTTTTTTGTCTGGATCAAACTGAAACAGAGCCCTCTGCTGCCTAATAGAAGGTCATAACCAATCAAGCTTTGACAGAAAACATTGGTTTGGATGCTTTCATTAAACTGATGAAGATGAAAACGTGGGAGTTTGACCACCCCTGCAAAATAATGTAGCATTAGAGCCATCACCAGGGGGTCTTCATTTCTACAGGACAAAATGAATCTATTTTTATATTCAATTCGATTCAGTTTATTTATATAGCTCCAAGTTCCAACAGAAGTCATCTCAGGACACTGAACAGAAACATTCATATACAGCTAACCCCCTACCTACGACTCCATCGACCTATGGCAACCCGGACCTACGAACGTATCATATTTAATAAAAATATGAAATTATAAATACTTTTTTTTTTGTGTGTGTTTAAATGTTCTTAATTTCATGTGTACAGCACTTTGTTGCAGCTGTGGTTGTTTTAAAGGCTTTATAAATAATAATTATGATAAAAATGATCATTTCTGATCATTTTTGTCATAATTGCGCAATATTTGTTCAACTTCCGGTCATAACAGGAAATGCTACAAGAAGGTCTCCAGTTTACACGGTCACAAGTTAAAGCAGAACACCGGACCGTCTGCGGCAGCCATTTTCGGCAGCCGGCTTTGCCTCATATGGATTAATTACTAGCTGGAAACGTGAACTCTGTGGACGTCTCAGCCTGGAGCAGCAGCCGAGGATCGATCACCGATCCATCGCGCCGGACCGCCGCGCGAACACCAGCTCATGGCTTGGCTAACAGGCAGCTAGCAGAAGCTAACACAGGCCTCAGCAGCTGCCATGGTTCGCCGCGCTGCTCGGCCGACAACATCAACGCATGGCTTAAGATGTCGGCTTTGACCATCTCAAAGTAAGAAATTATATTTTTATTTATTCTGTACTGTTTTAATTAATTATTTTATTCTGTAATAATTTTACAGTATTGAATGTGCTGTGCTGAATAGCAATGTTTAACGTTACTGCACACTACTGTACATGCTGTACAGTTACTGCGTGTGTTTATGGATGAATGTGTGGTGTAATGTGTTAGATAAGTGTTTGTAAATAAAGTTCTGTGCATGTTTATGGCCCAGTATGTCAGCTTGTTCAGTCTCATGCCGATAAATTTGTGTGCGGCGCTCCGTTAGCGTTATTTCCGCGACGTACGAACGAAATCAGGACCTACGAACAAGACGTTATTTTGACCCCCTAGCTACGGCAGAATCGAGCTGCGAACGGTCCTTAGGTCCGGAACTCGTACTTAACTCGGGGGTTAGCTGTATATACAGTATAAGTTAATAACATTAATTATCTGAGGAGCAGACTGCTCTGAATACAGGGGGCTGAGTGATACTAGTGATACTGTGAATAGCAAACAACCATCGGGGTGCTAACGATTCATCGTTAGGCTGATGGTCCTCCTTGATCATGTGAGCAGCTGGTTTTGGCTATCAGCAGCAAACTGGTTGATCCACTGTGAGAGGGTGCTATTTATAAGACTGAGCTGAATATAGCAGCTCAGACTGAAGAAGTCTTTCGGACGAAAGACTAAACGTTTCTACTTTTTTGTTTTGTTTAGTTTTTTGAATGTCCAGACGACCAGACTCAGCTTTTTTAGATGGAGCTAGGTTGTTGAGGGCTTTGTAGGTTAGAAGTAAGATTTTGATTTCTGTTCTTAAAGAGGAACTAAACCCCGGTCTAAAAACGTGTTTACGGTAACCCCTATGGGTTGAACAGAGGGATTGCACCTTAATTTTCTTATTGGTCTAGGATTCTCACTGTGACATATTTTCTCACTCTGATGTCACAAAGGTGGTTCAAGCAGAGCCAATCCCCTGCAGAGATGAGAAGGTCCTGCAGCATTCATACCTTATATGGAAGTGCCACATTTCACTCCTGACAAACGGTTTCTTTTTTCTTTTTTTTCCCCATTTTCTTGAGCCTTAGGTTTTGGATGGAATGGGTGGAATAGATAAATACATCTACATGTTTATCCTTTGTTGTTGCTTGGTGTATGTTGTTGGCTAGAGGTTTAATTTGTTAGGTTGTTGCTGGTGGAGGCGTTTTTGAGGGTGATTTTGGATCTGCTTAGGGGGAAGGAGTCACCATCTCAACCAAAATTAACTTTTTTTTAGCTGATAAACTCCCTAGAATGTGTTTAAAATGTTATCTAGCACTATGGCTGTGTTTATTCTCACATAATTGTGCGTATGTGTGTAAATCGGCAATATTTGGTCTAAAAACATGTTTACGGTAGTTCTATGGGTTGAACTGGTGACTTACAACTTATTTGCAGGGTTGCCAGATCTCCAGACCGAAAGAAGCGATCAGCTCCTTCAAAACAAGCACAAACAAGCGACTCGCTCTTTCAAAAAAAGCCCAAAAAAAGCACCCCATCCCATTGTGTAAAAAAAGGCAGTTTTAAACAGTATAAACATATTTATTATGGCATTACATATAACAAGCAAAATTATACATTAAAGAACGTATTCAGTCTAAAAAATAAAAATACATTTTGCATTTTTCTCCCATCTGTGGTCGTGGTCAGATCCAGTCTTGAAGAGCACGCTCTTTCTCCCAATCTTTATTATATTTTTTTCCATATTTACCCCACTTAGAGCTCATATTAGCGTTGTCTTGTCTAGACATTTCACTAAATTCTTTAGTTTGTAGCAGGTCGCTTTTGTAAATGAGCCCTCGAGGCTCAATGAGATTTACCTGACTAAATAAAGGTTGAATGAATGAATGGACAAAGAATAAATAACAATGTTGCATTCGCGTGTAGTCGGATGTCCCGTGAAGAAACACGGTTTTTAATTTTAAACTCACTTTGAAAGTAATTTTCATTAATTTATCATTTTGTTTGCTAAAAACTAACATAGTTGAATGATACAAGATATATATGTTGTGTCACTATATGCTGCTCATGCTGACTCATCATTAATTGCTCGCGCTTATATAGTTTTACCGGCTCTGACTGTCGCTTGCGCCAACTGCACCTGAACGTAACATCCGCCTTGACGTAACATACGTGGAAGGGGGGCGTGACAAACTACCTACCACTCGCATTACTGCTCGACTGAAAAACAAGCACAAATAAGCGACTCAATGTCCACGAGAAGCCCAAAAAACCGCCACAAGCGGCTGATCAAATTTGAAAGCGACTCCAGGGAAAAACAAGCCCAATGCCGCTTGAAATAAGCGGACTTGGCAACTATGCTTATTTGTCCAAACGCTCATGTGTGACATGTCTGCTCATGTGTGACATCACACAGGTGGTTCAAGCAGAGCCAATCCCCTGCAGAGATGAGAAGTGCATACCTTATATGGAAGTGCTACATTTCACTCCTGAAAAGCTTTTTTTCTTTTCTTTTTTTCCCCTTTTTTTAAGCCTTTGGTTTTGGATGGAATGGGTGGAATAGATAAATACATCTACATGTTTATTCTTTGTTGTTGCTTGGTGTATGTTGTTGGCTAGAGGTTTAATTTGTTTTAGGTTGTTGCAGGTGGAGGCGTGAACAAAAGCACAACTCTACCTCCACCCCTCCTTGTCTCTCGACACGCCCATTTTGAGGGAGATTTTGAAACTGCTTCGGGGGAGGAGTTACCGATCCACAGGGTGTTGAGGAAAAAAATGTACAGTAGTTGACTTCAGGACAAAAAAGGAGAACAAGACCAAAAAGAAAGATGAATTATTCTCAAATTTGGTATCATGATCACTGAGTTGTTCAAGTAATAAATGTTTTGGTGAATTCATGATGACCTACAAATCAACAATGCACTTAAGAGTACAAGTAGTTTTAAATTTTATTTTACAAGTAGTTTTGATTTTATTTTACAAGAGTTGGATTTTACAGCTAACTTTTTTATACCTTTACATATCTTTTTACAAGCTTTGAAATGTCACTGATGATGCATTTATACAAATGTGTGTGCGTGTCATCATTGATCACATTTACAGGTCTGCATTTAGTTTAAGACCTACTGATTACAGTACTTTTGTTTTACATATAATCTCACATGTACTAATATTAATCTTACAAGTTCATACTTAATATAATCACAAGCTAATCAAACCTTCTAAGTGGGACCAGGCACAGGTAAGACAATATTTGCTCACTTCTGCTCAGAAAAACAAAGTGCTTCTTTGTTCTCTGAGCAGAACCGAGCATGGCAGGATGTGTGGGCCACAAAGCTTAAAACATTGATCAAACATAAAAGTAATCAGTAGGTCTTTTAAACTAAATGCAGACCTGTAAATGTGATCAATAACGACACGCACACACATTTGTATAAATGCATCATCAGTGACATTTCAAAGCTTGTAAAAAGATATGTAAAGGTATAAAAAAGCAAAAAGCTGTAAAATCCAACACAAGTAGTTTGAGTTTATTTTAAATTGCGCTTCGACTCTGCGCTTTGAGTTCTTGCTTTTATTTTAAATTGCGCTTCGACTCTGCACTTTGAGTTCTTGGCTTTTGCTCATGTTCCAGTATTATCACCCAATTAGTATTGTTGCCATGTTCCTTACTGACTATACTTCCTGTTTTGTATTGGTATTTTCTTTTTTCGTCTCTTTATTCTGTGTTCTGAGGTTTATACTCGAGTCCTTCTTTAACTGTTGAATGAAACAGGAGTACTTTGGATCATTCAGAGAAGTTGCAGAACCCAAAGTGTTAAGGAAACAGAGGCAATAAGAATCCATCACCTCTCTGCTGCATCGCAGTGCTGCCATGATAACAGCAGTGGAAAAGAATGACTGAATGCAAACCTGTACCCATCAGAGCTTCTACCTGAGCTTAAATCAGTAAAAACTCTGTATAGACAAACACAATGTGGAAATATACCTAAAAATCAACATTGCTTGGCGTGTCTTGGAGATTTATAACAATAAATCCTAAAAAAAATGGTTACTGCAACTGTCACAAGAATATAATTTACTGGACACAGTGTGTTTACCTGAATTACTGGAGGTCAGAGGTCATTTTTGTTAGGAAATCAGATAATATGGAGGAGAATAAAAATGCATCGTTGTCTCTGACTCACATGCTTCACTTTTCTTTATTAATGGCTTTATATTTTGTCCTTACACAAGCTCATTCTACCACGTTACAGTTGTTCTTAATGTAACTACATTCTGTCAGAATGTATAGAGAGGATTTTCACTGGTAAAAATATGTGTAAAAATAAAACAAACAGAACAATTATTGTATTTATCAGCTTCAAAACAAAAGCTAAATGTTATGTACGGTACTTATGTTATGTAGAACACTTCAGTACGTTACTATAACTCAAATAACCTGCACACTATTTTTTTTTTGTTCTGGACTTTCTTTGAACATCAGTTTCTATATCTGTTTGTTAACAAGAACATTGGTACAGTAGCAGAGACTGGCTGTAATCCTTAGGAACAGCAATTTTCTCTTTGTCGATCAGACAGAGTATTCATAAAATAGTACTCACTTGTCAGCTACTTTTAAAATGTAATTCTCAGAACATGATAGCAAGTTGTGCAGTTTTTAAAGATAAAATATGACAGCAGAAGACAAAAGAGCCGATGGAAAGCCTACAAAGCAGAAATTAATTAATAGAAACAGACATTCACCTTGAAGGAATGGATATTGCCCACCACTTTTCATGCCATAATTTTAAATTAAAAAGAATTATCTTGAAGGATGATGGCGTTACGTATAGACGTTTTAGTCAAATCTTAAAATTCTGTCAGATTGGATGCAGTATTGCACGGACATGAGAACACAGATTTACAGAAGGAGCGTAAAAAATTAAATTGTAATATTTTAAATATAAAAGAAATGTCTGACATGGCAGCAAAAATTTAGATAAAACACTCGAGGAGAGAGAGAGGAGAAAGCACAGGGAGTCACAACAAAAACCGGACCTGGTAAAAAAAAAAGCCTAACAACGCCTGCCTGATGCAGAAAGGTGAGATGAGGGACTATAAGGACTGGGACTGCAGCTGTGACTAATGTATGGTGGCTGACAGATGCAAACATGCACCGCATCATACAGCGTTTTTCTGTTTCGCATTAGTTATTTTGTGTGTTTGCATTTGTTGTTGTGTTTGCATTTTTATTTTATTTTTTGCATTTGTTTATTTTGTGTGTGCATGCTTTTTTGTTTGCATGCAATTTTGTGTTTGCATTTGTATTTTTGTGTTTGAATTTGTACTTTTGTGTTTGCATGGTTTTTTGTGTTTGCTTTTGATTTTTTTGTGTTTGCGTTTATGTGTGTTTGTATTTTTTGAGTTTGCATCATACACGTGTTTGCTGCGCATTTCACCATTTGTTGCACGTTTGCACCCATCGGCCACTGTACTAATGCAACAGGGAACAGGTGCAACTGGGCAGGGCTGGTAGTGGTAGACCAAGGGAGCAGAAGTAGAAGTAGCAATGTGTGAGTATACACAGGAACACAGATAGGGAAAGAAACAAGTTTAGGACTCAGTTAATTGAAATGCAGACATGAACAATTCTGTATTAATTACAAAATGTCAGACCGTTACTGATTTGACCGACTGCTGAAAGAAGAAGGAGGAAGCTCAGATTCAGGACTTCAACTGGAAAATGATTTTTTTTTTTTTTTACTTCCTAGATGTGCAGCATGCAGTTGTGTAAAAGTGATTTGAAGAAAAATATTGCAAAAAGAAAGGTAAAAAAGTATGAATTACTTGAATCAAACTTGTACCAAAGTACTTTACATGGTCTTCACTAGGCCCCATAGCATTCAAGCACTCTCCAGCATCAAGTCCTAAACTCAGTGAGACTAATCTGTATAAATAAAGGTTGAATGAATGAAGGAACAAACCAAACACAATGAAAACAGGAAAACACAAAAAAAGTGAACTATAAACACAACAACAAACACAAAAAACATAAATTCTGACAACTATCACACAAAATCTTGCTCAATACTGTATCTGTAAAATTGACTAAAACTTTTTGTGTTTGCTAAGGCCAGACACACACAATTACAATATCACACACATTCCCTGGCAACAGTTAATTAAAAAAATGAATGGATGTCTATTCCTGTAGTTTGGGAGCCTTTACGATTTATTGAACAGACTTTAAATACCTCTCTAAACAACAAAACCGCTACTGAAAACACAAAAACAAAATAAAGTCGAACAATTCATAAATGACAGCAAACTCTGAAGACCTCAAAGGAAACAAACCTCAAACTTATCAAACCAACTATACAAACACGGCCACTGTGCTAATATTTGACAAAAAATATATACCGGTAACTCGGTGATGTTGGGTCACACCAGCAAATATCAGCGTGTCCTTATCTAAACAGCCACAGGACATAAACCATTAATAATAAAAGAGCACAAGCTAAGAAAATTCAATTTGTTCAGTACAGTATCAACAGCTCGTGGATTTGTTGTGTCAGTGTACACCAGCAGCCCTCAGAGACAACAACATGTTTGCTAGACCATCCTTATTAGCTTGTTTGCATTCACAGTCTGTCCCAAGTGGCAGCTAACGCGAGGGATGCTGTCAGGCAGCCCAGCCTAATATACAGCCTCATCAGCAGATACACAGAACACAAGCAGGCAGGCAGTGCTGCTTGTCTGTTCCCTCACAGTCTCACCATTTACACCTGGAACAGGATGTCATGAACATCACATATTCACCGTATAACAACGATCATCTACTGCAGTTTCTGTCAAGCCTTGTAGGTGGGAATGCAAGAGTCCTTTAGTGAAAGTATATCAGAGGTACAAACTTTCTCTTTTAGCTGTGAGCAGATGTCCTGATGGTGTTGGCGCTCTCGGTGGTGCTTCAGCTCCTCCTGGTGGGCATGCTCTGCCTCCTCCAGCACGACGAGGGCTCTGGCCAGCAGCTCTCCCTGGTCTCGGTGCCACCCTTGGGTCACTGCCCTCATCTGTGCCTGGGCGAAGCGTTGCAAGTCCCACAAGCGTTCGTGCTCCCTCTGAAACAGTAGACGGGGGCGATGATGAATGTGCAATCACAACTTTTAAAATGTTAGGATGTTATGTAAAATGTAAATAACAACAGAATGCAATAAATGGCTAAACTCATAAACCTATAATGTATTCAAAATAGAACATAAATTGTAAATATATAAAATTGCACAATTTTTTGGAGAAAAAAAAAAAGATCAGATGCAGTCAGCAGTTTATCACTGCAGTTAGCAAGTCCTGTGGTGAAGGCTGCACAGAAGACTGTTGGAGTCAGTCTCCCCACCATCACAGACATTTACACCTCGAGATGCAGGAAGAGGGCCACCTGCATCATGAAGGACCTCACTCACCCAGCACACACATGATTTGCCCCACTCCACTCAGGCAGAAGGTTGGGGAGCATTAAGTGTAGAACCACAGACTGAGGAACAGCTTCTACCCTGAGGCTGTTAGACTCATGAATATCTAACCAGGATAATCACTGTGGGAAAAAAATACTGTGATGCCACTTGTTGATAAGTGCTGCTGACTATCCATGCTGCTGATCTCATGCTGCTGATTTATTTCATGCTGCTGTATTCATTCGTACTCATCTGCTCACACAGACTCATGTTCGTGCTGCTGTTGTTCAGCATATTGTTTTTGCACTAGTGTATTCTTAGTTTAGTGTATTTTTTGTTCATATTTTATTACTGTTTTTATTTCACAATTTATACTTTTGCTGGATGCAACTGGGACCCTGTGTACACAATTTAGTTCCACCACATTAGCTTTGGCATCGTTTCTGGGTGGTTTATACATATGGTTTCTTCTTTGCGTGATAGATCCTTAACCTGTGGATGGTACAGTAAATGGTGTTTATATAAACTTATTTTCAGAAGTGTTCCAAAGCTCATACTGTTACGTCCACAAACAATCAGAGCTGTTGTTGATGCAGCGCCGCCTGAGGGCCAGAAGATCACAGGCATCCAATATTGGCTTTCAGTCTTGTCCTTTGCACAGAGAGATTTATTCATATTCTTGAATTTTTTGATGATACTTATGATCTGTTCCTGTTCCATGCCTGCTTTTGGTCACCAGAGGGCACTGTACTTCCACACCGGCAGACAATGTGTCTGTATATAAGGCAGTTGATGACTCTCCTTTGGCATTGGAGCATTACCCTGCTTTATGGTTCATGCTCTTAGCCCTTTGTGATTCTCTAACCTTGTGATTATTTACCTTTCTCATGTGATCTTTCCAGTGAACCTCCTGCGACCTACCTGAATATTTGGATCTCCTAGTGAACTCCTGGAAATCTTATGTTTGTCTTCAGCTGCTCACCTTGCCCTCCAACCACACGCCCTCCTGAGCACACTGGATCTTCTCATAATTTTACAGGATTTTGGAACCTTGCATCTTACCCACCATGTACCACTAAAGAACCTGCACAATCTGAGTAAAACCCCTTTGCTGAACTCTGGACTCCATTTCCTTACTCCCCAGGGTTCCTGTTTCATCCTGAATTATCACTCACTGTAAATAGAAGCACTGAATTGAAACTACGGTATTGTGTCTGAGTTGTTCATCACCAGTCCTTTCACTCTAGGTATTTCGTTCTTGTGACAATCTGTAGAGGATGGAAAATGTCTTCCATCAATTTTCCACTGAATATTGTTCTGATTTTTTTCCACTTCCATTTGTCACATTTATCAGTATTCAGCATTAGTTAACTGTCTTTACCTTAAATAAATAAAGACACAGATGAACTCATTCAAAACTGAATCCAATGGCAGCTCTATGCAACAAATTTATGATGTGCTACAAAAATATTCCCGAACACTGCATTCTATACGGTCTATAGTAAAGTCAGCAGGACCATCGGGACACCTCTGTGCCAGATCTAACTCTGCTGGAGTATAAAATGGCCTATCTCTCCTGGCTGTGAAATGTTCTGCAGGAAAACAGTTCCTTTCTGTGTGAGGGCTGCCCATGGCTATTCATCATTGTGTCAGCGCTCTCAGAGGCTGCATCACTTGAGTGCCTCATTGGAACGGAGGGAATGATATTCATCTGTGGGCTAATAGCGGCTAACCGACAGTGTGAAGGCGTTAGACGGCTGATCAGTTTTATTGAAAATGAGTGAGAAGACGGACTTGCCAAAGTGTCTGGATTAGTCAAGCAAATCCTGTTTATTAATGCACAACTTCAAAAATTTAAGAAGACCCGCCCTTTATCTCCTGCACTTTCTGTCCTTTCCTTCACCGCCCTTGTCCAAACTCGTTTTAGCAGCAAGTTTGCATAAACACAGAGGGTGAGTGCTCACATGCTCGCATGTTTGCACACATTGTGCAATGTCTGTTTGTGTCCGTGTACTTTGGCTAAGTCATAAAGTGAGTGGACACGCTGAGCACTGAGTCTGCTCTGCACACGTCGAGTGCAACAACACTTAGCTCTGTGACAGGACACATTAGAACACCGAGAGGAGAAAAAAACACAAGCACAGACTAAAAAATAGTACAAAGCATGAATTATCCAGGACATTAAGGAAACAATACTGTGAAATACTGCTTACTCCTCTGACTTATGTGGTGATAGACAAAAAGGTGACCCATCCAGCAAAGGGGGTTCTTTAAACGGAGTGAGCTGAAGCACCATCACCTGACTGTAAAGGAACACATATTGTCTGCCATCGAGTTTTTAAACTCAGATCATCTTATGTTGTGAAATAAGTTATTGATTTCATGTCTATTTCAATCAAGTCTTGAAAATAACAGAATGCGCAATCTTATGCAATATCTCAAATTATATTTAATGATTTGTTAGGTACCGTATATTATATGAATAATGCTACTACCACATCAAATGTTAGCTGGATATTTGTACAATTAACTGACTCAGAATACGCTTTATTGTCGTTGCACAGAAGCACGATGAAATTACATTTCAGACAGCCGTCCAAAGAGAAAACAAACATGGGCAGATGGGGATGTCTGAGGCCGCAGCCTCGTGGGAAGCGCTGCCCTTTCGTTTAGATAAGGAAACAAGAAAATAGTAGGTAAAAAAAAAAAAAATCATATCTTGCAAAAAAAACTCAGTTCAAGAAAATAAGTATAGCCATTTTATGCAGGCTAAGGTAAATTAGCTCTGGTGACCATCAAGAATTGGGGTGACTCCAAACATCATTCAGTTGTACTTTGTAGATGTTTGTCCAATGATTACTTTCTGTGTGTTTCACTAAAAGCCATTCAGTAGTTCATGAAATATTGTGCTAACAGACAAGCAGTGTCGATGCCAACAGTTACTGTTAAACAGTTCTTTTACAGTGATGCTCAGCTCTACCACACCAAATTATAGCTCAACATTACACAAACAGGCAAAAGCATTATCGCTCCACGTTTGCCTTCAGCAGCCGGTGTGTTCAGCTCAGCAGAACAACGTCTTCGCTCTGCTACAAGCAAAATTGAGAGTAATTTGTACTTTTCCTTGCAACAACAAATGGTAGAAAAACGGCTGCTGGAAATAATTTTCTTTAAAACATCTTACTTCTCAGTGCAGTCATATAAAAGAAAAAGAAAAACAGCAAGAAACGAAGCAGAACATTGTTGCTGATTAATCATCAAGACTCTTGTTTTTGTGTTGCACAAAAAAAAAGCCATTTTGCCGTAGATGTTCTGTCTGACTGAAGGCAAGAAACAGTGATTCAGTCATTCCAGAGAATTTGTGCTTACTCAGAAATAATGACAGAGGACTAAAATGGCATACAAAGCACTAAATTAAAAGCAAAGCTTGCAGATAAAACACGGGCTTGATCAAAACAATGAGCCACATTTTGAGTATGTTTTGTGAACGACTCAGCTACAAGCACTACACATTAGCAAAATATTAATAAAAGTAACTGAATAAAGGCCATTTTTGAGTTTTCTATTAGCTGATGGTGATGGCCGTGTTGAATCCAGCTGGCTTTAAAAGGGAATCATTTGTAGCCGTATATCAAATAATGATGTCTTTGAAGTTTTATATTAAAAGCCATCCAAGGGTTCATGAGAAACGTTGCTGACAGAGTTGACTCCAAACAGCTAAAATTGTCGTCAAATATTTTGTGCCGTCTGTTAGTTCATACAAAATGTGATGGGGATCGGTGTCCGCTTCAACAACAACAACGTTTTGGTCAGTTTCAGTTAAAATGACTCGATTACTTGACACTACAGCCATATTTCTTTTCTTTAAATTCAATTTTACTTTTCACTTCAGTTTATTTATATAGCATCAATTCACAACAAAATTCATCTCAGGGCACTATATATATTTTTAATTTATTTACATTATACATGATGTCAGTTAGTAAAAATTGTCTGGTCAAGCAAGTCAATTGTATTGAATATTTACTTTGTCACATTCTCCCATCCTGGGCAGCGCTTTGGTGACAGTGGAAAGGAAAAACTTATTTTTAACAAAAAGAAACCTCCAGCAGATCCAGGCTTAGGGTGGGCAGCCATCTGCCTTGACTGATGGGTGTTTGAGGAAAGGGACACAACACAGATTGGCACATTTAACAATAGAAAAAGTGACAAATGTGGTCCTCCAGCATAGCTCAGGAAATCCAAGCCAACCCTAACTATAGGATTTCTCAAAAAGGAAAGACATCGGTGGGATGAGTAAAAAGCCTTATCTGCCCAAGATTTTTTTAATTTTTCATGCTCTGTATCAGATAGATGGGTTTCTTGCAAGAAAGCTATGTGAAATTAATTTGTTTTAATTGGTTCAATATTTTCTTTCTTTTGACAACATTATGGAGCCCTCTTACATTATAAGTTACAATTTTAAGTGGGTCACCCATTCTCTCTATTTAAACTATATTTAAACATCTCAAAAATTATCATGACTGGTAACAACAACTTCATGCATATTACCGTCTTATCTGTGTGAAGTCTAATGGGCACAGAGTGAGCACAGATTTGACCGTAGAAGGGAAAAACAAAATTTAAACTACTATAACCAACACTTCTAGTCTCAAAAATATAGCCATTAACAAATAATAATACAAAATAATAATAATGGAAAGAAAGAAATAGTTTTTTACAAAATAATTGCATAAGATCCCCAAGATACCAAGGGATCAAATCTAAACAAAACCAAACCAAGTAAAAGCTATGCTTAATTATTTGGGACGTAGTCCGCAGCAGCTAAAGTAAGCCGCAAAAGTGCACAACAAAGATTGAATATGAGTGTGCAATACGTGCGCTTAGATATGCGAGGAAAATAAACTCAAATCACAGTATTAATATATTCTGCACAAGCTCCTGCAAATCAAAGAACAAAAAAGAAACGTGGAAACAAAATAAAACAGCATATTTGCTCATACGCCAGAGTATATAAGAAGGAGCTGTATAAGAGTTAGTAAAACCAACGAGATATTTTTTAGAGTGTTCTTTTTTTTAGAGTGTTCTCTGACTCTGAGCAATAAGATCTGTAATATAAGATGGAGCTATGTTGTTGAGAGCTTTGTAGGTTAGAAGTAGGATTTTAAATTATATTCTGAATTTGACAGGAAGCCAATGGAGAGAAGCTAAAACAGGAGAGATATAGTTCTCCTTCTAACTCTCAGAACTCTGGCAGCAGCGTTTTGGATCAATTGAAGACGTTTTAAACAGATTCTTGGACATCCCGATAATAAAGAGTTATAATCCAGCCTAGAAGTGATACATGAATACTGTAGATGGGGTTTTCTGCATCATTTTAGAACAAGGTGTTTTTAGATTTAGTGATATTATACAAGGGAAGAAAGTTCATAGTAATATTTTTAATGTGGCCAGTGGTTTACGACATATTTTGCTAACAGACACACAAATACTGTATGCAGACGCTCACAATCATGGACAAAATCATTAAAAAATAAAAACTATAATTCAAGAGATAAAAGAAAAACATTTTTATAAGCCGCACTTGTGTCAGTGATTTTTACTTTGTCCCCAGTGGATCCAAACATTCAGAGGCACTAAGCTGAGTTTAACTACCGGTAATCATGTCAAAACATCAAAGCTCATGCTCAATAATCCAGGTAGAAAACCCAACAAAGTTCAGTCAGGTCATCTGACTGGTTTATTTTATATTTTTGTTGTTGAGACGTTTCGTCCTTATCACGTTTCGTCCTTCAACTACACCAAATAATCAAACAATCTAGTGCAATAACTGGCTCATCTCACTCCATCAGACATCTACAGCTGCTCAATGACCACATCCACTACACAACTGCTTCCATCAAACAGGCGTTACCAAGTCCTACTGACCAGGAAGAATATTTATAAGAAATCATTTGTACCATCTGCACTAATGTCCTTAAACAAAGCTAAATAGACATATCTTAGTGGTGGTAACTGATGGAGATATGTGTTTTTTATGTTCTATTGTTGGTTCTTGTGTGTTTGATAACAGTAGAGCGTGTCAAAGGAGAATTTCTGCCACAACTGTGGTAGACAATAAAGTTTTATCTTATCTACGGTAATCCAAAGGACTTCATCAATCCGAGGAGCCACATACAAACAAACGCAGTCCCACAAGCAGCACACACCCATGTGCTACTAAAGTCAAACTTTTCCAACTGATGTAGACATTAAAGAATGTCAGAAAATGACATATACTGTATATGTTTTTAATCTGCACATTAATAGCACCTCAGCATTTATGCACTTCATCAGTAGGATTTCAGAAAACCAGCCTACAGCTCCAGCTGATTATCCAGTTAATTTTTTTTCATTCATTCAATCTTTATTTAGGCAGGTTAATCCCATTGAGCCTCGAGGACTCATTTACAAGAGAGACCTGACTACAAACTAAGAACGATGACAACAGCAACAGTAGATTTTCCTTGGACAATCAACAATAGACAAACATAAGAGAGGCATACAGATTTTTTTTTAACAAGTTAAAACAAAGATGTCAAAGTAGCAAAACAGACAGATTATAAGGTAGATGTAGAAAATCAAAAACAGGAACATGTCTGCATTGGTTTTTGCCAGGATTCCAACAGATTCTTAAAGCCATTTAGAGAAGTCAAGGTCGAGAGCTTCAGATCTTTTTGTAAGATATTCCATGAAGCAGGAGCGGAGTAGGAGAAGGCCCTTTTTCCAAGTTCAGTCCTCACTGACGGAACACTGCAGGTAATCATGTCCTGAGAGCGCACGCTGTAGCTGCACTCACGCAAAGACATGTAGGAGGAGATGTATGAAGGCAGCAGACCAAGAAGTGATTTAAAGATGAAAATGTACCAGTGGAAGAGTCTGCGTGAGGTTAATGATGTCCAGTTAACCAGTGAATACTGGGTGCAGTGGTGGGTACGATAATCACAGCCAGTTATTCATTCAACCTTTATTTATACAGGCTAGCCTCGTTGAGTCACGGGGACTCATTTACAAGAGGGACCTGTCTCACTCACACCAAACAACCATCCACTCTCACACTCACACCTAGGGTCAATTTAGAGTCACCAATCAGCCTAACAAGCATGTTTTTTGGTCTGTGGGAGGAAACCGGAGTACCCGGAGGAAACCCACGCATGCACGGGGAGAACATGCAAACTCCACCCAGAAAGGCCCCGGACCGGGATTTGAACCGGCAACCTTCTCGCTGAGAGGCAGCAGCTCTACCAGTTGTGCCACCGTGCTGCCCAATCAATAATCACCAATTATGAATCTTAGTGCACCATGATAGACAACATCCAACATCCGCAGGGTGCTTGTAGGAGCATTCATGTAGAGAATGTCACCGTAATCAATGGAGGGAAGGAAAGTCACAGATACAAGGCATTTCCTATCATTCAGTGTTAGACATGATCTGTTTCTGAAAAAGAAACCCAGTTTAACTTTCAGTTTCTTTACTAGGTTTTCCACGTGGAGTTTGAAAGAGAGCTGAAATGATGACTAACAGCTGGTTCAGGTGGAGACACGACCCCACCTGCTCTGAGAAAGTGCAGAAAAAGACACGTCTCCTCCCGGCAACACCCCTGAGGCTGAACGATCACAGCTCTAAATGTAGCACCCAGCTGGAACTGATATGACAACAGGTCTCTCTGGGTGCCGGAGAGGAAGGAGGGAAGGAAGATGGAGTGGGGGCACCGGGTTGGTTTCTGGCGGTTGTCATGGTGATGCTAGGTGGCAGTGTGTGACGTGATGCATCCTGCAGCGAGCTGAGCAGATCATTGTCCAGGCTTATCTGTGCACTCGGTTCAGGGCTACATTGATCAGGAGCTGGGAACTCAGACCTGTCTGACAGGGGTGACGGGTGGTGGGCACGTAAAAAATAAGGCAGGTATGTGTGCCTTTTTAATGTACACAACAAACATGGAAAGGTCAAACTGGCAACAGATAAGATTTACAAAAACAGAAAATTATTTTGACATTGCTTGCTTTAAAAAATACTATATAAACTCCAGTTTAATTTTTATTTTTGAAAAATAAATTACATCAGGAGCCTGCAATAGAAGAATGCTCTCAACAAATCTTTGCTAAGTAAAAGAGGTCCTGTCATGATCAATTTAAATGTATTACTTTGTCTAATTTTTTTGTAAATCTAAGTCTCTTAAATTGATTAAATCAGAACAAATAACTTACAAAAATCTAAAAATACAGACTTTATTATAATAGTTACAAGTTTCTAAAGTTCAAAAGTCTAAATGTTAATTTGTAAAACATGCACTAAAAACTTGGTTTTAATTTAAACCTTTTCAGTCAAACAAACTTCTTAATTAACTTTTTTCATTCAACCTTTATTTATACAGGCTAGCCTCGTTGAGCCACGGGGACTCATTTACAAGAGGGACCTGTCTCACTCACACCCAGGGTCAATTTAGAGTTACCAATCAGCCTAACATGCATGTTTTTGGACTGTGGGAGGAAACCGGAGCACCCGGAGAAAACCCACGCATGCACGGAGAGAACATGCAAACTCCACCCAGAAAGGCCCCCGGACTGGGATTTGAACCGGGGACCTGCTCGCTGAGAGGCAGCAGCTCTACCAGTTGTGCCACCCTGCTGCCAAATTCTCTTCAAGTCTATACTGTAACAAAAATAAAATCAAACACTAAAGGTTGACCAAAGTTCTGTTTATGTAAAAGAACAAGTATAAATTATTTTGTGTGCACTGATTTGTTGAAACATATAGACAATGTTTCGGCTATAGCTCTGCATGTGTGCATGAATGTGTGTGCACTGTATTAAGTCACTTGTATTTGATAAATTAAGTTGTTATATTTTAATTTAAAAAATGCACTGGACACATTGTAAAAGTGTATTTTTTTTTTATATTTAGTGAAATTACTAACCAGCTCTTGTCTCGTCCTCTCAGGGAACTGTCTCAGCAGCATGTCCATGCAGAGTGCTCTGTGGTTGGGTGTGTCAGGAGTGTACATGGACACTGTGAACTGGAAAAGTTCATGGCCTTCTGGACACCAGCCACAAAACCTTACAGAAATTCAACACAGAAATATGTAATAAGAACGAAAAATGTCATGCATTGCAAAGAAATTACAAAGCAAATACTGCAGTTCTAAAAATGCTGCATCATGGAAAATGATGTAAAGCACCGTATTTTCCGGACTATAAGTCACACCTTTTTGCCTAATTTGCATGGCCTGCGACTTATAGAGAGGTGAGACTTATTTTATGGATTTTTTCCCATATTTTTAGACCAATTTTTGGCTCAGATATGACCGTTTTTCCATTTAGGCAAAAATGGTGCAGTACCACTTTCGGCCGCTAGGGTACACCAACCGTTCCCACCTCATGTGTCCGACGAGAGCCTCCTCTGGACGGACTCAGTCTGTCGCAGCCCGGCCTCCTGCTCTGGAGGTATGAACTAGCTACTTCGCTGTTAGCTCAGTGTTTGTTAGCAAAATAGGTCAAGAACCACAGGACAGATTTTGATCAAACTTACAGAACGTAATCACTAGATGGATATTTACAACTGATTAGCTTTATGAGATGTTTGAGATAAAATTTGATGTTTTATAGACGTAAATGTGTCGCGGTTAGCTTCGTTGATTTTTCCTTGTACGTTTGAGCAAATAGCTCATAAACCACACAGCAGATTTTTTTCAAACTTACAGAAAGTAATCACTAGATGTACATTTACAAACTGTTAGCTGTTGGAGTTATTTGAGATAAAATTCGATGTTTTAGAGACGTAAATGTGTCGCGGTTGGCTTTGTTGTTTTTCCTTGTACTTTTTCAAAGCGAAAAAATTTAAATCCAGCAGATTTGACCATTACGTGAATTTATTAAGGAACGGTTAAGCTAAGACACATGTTTGCTATAATTTTCAGCAGACAAATAATTGTTTTTACCGTGTTAATCTTGTGAAAAGGATGCCTCCTGGACGTCTCCCTGGTGAGGTGTTCCGGGCATGTCCCACCGGGAGGAGACCCAGAAGAAGACCCAGGATACGCTGGAGGGACTATGTTTCTCGGCTGGCCTGGGAACGCCTTGGGATTCCCCCAGAGGAGCTGCTCCAAGTGGCTGGGGAGAGGGAAGTCTGGGCCTCCCTACTTAGGCTGCTACCCCCGCGACCCGACCCCGGATAAGCGGAAGAAAATGGATGGATGGATGGATCTTGTGAAAAGTCCTTCCGTGCATGCTTCTGTGGTCGTCATTTTCAGCAGGGCAAATGACGCGCTGACGCGTCGCGTAGCGGTGACGCATAATATATGCGACTTATATAAAGGTGCAACCTGTTTATGGATTTTTCCAATTTATTGACAATAATTGGACAAAGAGACATAAAAAGGTGCGACCTATAGTCCAGAAAATACTGTAATTTTACATAATCAGCCTCCTGGTGAGAAATCCCCATCTCAATCAACAGTTTGTTTAGAAGTGAGCTAATTGTGGCAATTTGCTTCACTTTGTTCTGTCCAGTCAAACCAAAATTCTGCTTTAGATGTAATGTTTTATCCTCTTTTTATGTATTAATCAACAAAACATCCATCCATCCATCCATCCATCCATCTTCTTCCGCTTATCCGGGGTCGGGTCGCGGGGGTAGCAGCCTAAGTAGGGAGGCCCAGACTTCCCTCTCCCCAGCCACTTGGAGCAGTTCCTCCGGGGGAATCCCAAGGCGTTCCCAGGCCAGCCGAGAAACATAGTCCCTCCAGCGTGTCCTGGGTCTTCCTCTGGGTCTCCTCCCGGTGGGACGTGCCCGGAACACCTCACCAGGGAGGCGTCCAGGAGGCATCCTAACCAGATGCCCGAGCCACCTCAACTGGCTCCTCTCGATGTGGAGAAGCAGCGGCTCTACTCCGAGTCCCTCCCGGATGACTGAGCTTCTCACCCTATCTCTAAGGGAGAGTCCAGACACCCTGCGGAGAAAACTCATTTCAGCCGCTTGTATCCGAGATCTTGTTCTTTCGGTCATAACCCAAAGCTCATGACCATAGATGAGGGTGGGAACGTAGATCGATCGGTAAATTGAGAGCTTTGCCTTTTGACTCAGCTCTCTCTTCACCACGACAGACCGGTACAGCGCCCGCTTCACTGCGGACGCTGCACCTATCCGCCTATCGATCTCACGCTCCAGTTTTCCCTCATTCGTGAACAAGATCCCGAGATACTTAAACTCCTCCACTTGGGGCAGGACCTCCTCCCCGACCCGGAGAGGGCATGCTACCCTTTTCCGGCTCAAGACCATGGCCTCGGATTTGGAGGAACTGATCCTCATCCCGGCCACATCACACTCGGCTGCAAACCGCTCCAGTGAAAGTTCAACAAAACAATTCAGATTTAATGTATGAGCACATAAAGCTTTAAATAGAAGCATACTTTAACTTCAGCAGTGTTCAAGTTTACCTGTCAGTTTTCTGAAGTTGCTCCTGCAGAGCCTGCAGTCTGTTCTGGTACCTCTCTGAGAGGGACTGGAAGGCCTGGACCAGAGAGTCCTTCAACTTTGGGTAGGGGCAGTCCGCCTCTAAAACTTCTTTGGGAATGCTTTCTGGGTTCACTGCAGCACTAACGAGATATTTCTAAAAAGCACAACAAAAGCTTTCTTGAGTCATTCTGTTCACCTGCATATCTTAGAGATGTTTACTTATATGGTAAAGTTTGGATATTTTATTGTCTAGTTTGTTTTCTGAAGAGAAAATATATTTAAAAAAACTGAAGTAAACCAAGAATCAAACATTGATTCAGTCAAATTAAACATATTTGGCCACAATAATTAAAGATTTGTCTGGAGAAAAAGGCATAGTTATAGAAAAATGACCATCTCCTCCTACAAATACTCGGAGACTATACTTTTTTTAAGACAGCCTGAAAACTCACTTATTTACTTTACTTATATTTTTTATTTATTTTTATATGTGTTTAGCCTATTTTATTGTATTTGTTGAGTTTATGTGTGATTTTTATGTTATTTTACTGATGGTTCGCCCTGTTTGTTCTTAACCTCCTTGTGAAGCACTTAGGTCAATATTGTTGTTTTTAAATGTGTTAAATGAATAAAATCGACATTTGGCATCCTTCTAACTTTTAGACGTGCCAATGGAAAGTCTCCTCTAAAAAGATCCTGTGCAGAATAAAAAAAGACAAAACAGCACAATAATATTAGTTTGTATGCAAATGTAATTTAGTCTTTCATAAAGTTGAAGTCGAAAATTGTCTGGCTTCAACCACTAATGTCAAATATATCTCAAGCTATATATTTTTGTTTATTCATTTTGATTCAGTAAGAAGAATAAGTAAAACAATGATCAAAGTCTGATGGCACTATTGATCTAGAATAATATTAAATATTATAATTTATAATAATGAAGTTTTAGACTAAGATCACCTGAAAGTGAGAAGAGATGAGTTATAGCTGATTAGGATAAACATTTGTCATTTTTGTGTTTACTAAGGCCAGGGCCATCATAAATTAGGTTAAACCAGTTGTAGCTGCACAGAGTTTAGCTACAATCTGTAAAGGGGTCCATGAAAGATTTCATATATGCAAACAAACACAGAAATGGACAAAAACAAGACCAAAGCTTTACATTCAATAGTTTGACCAATAAAACAGTTATGTGCATTGGTAACGCTCTGAATTGAATACTTCTCAAGCTCAAAAACAGTATCTTAACTCAATATGAAAGTGGTAATACGTATATTGAAGAATTTAATAGCAATGTAGAACAGATGGTGACAAACGTACCTCCAAACCCATGCCGAAGATCTCGTTCTCCACAAGCAGATACTCTGCGTGAAGCTTTGCAAGTGTATCCTCTTGTTGATCTTTCACAGAGTTTATCTGGTAATTCAAGGATAAAAATGCAAATTACAGTAACTTGGAAAAATATAAAATTAAATGGATGCATCAACCAGAGACGAATAAAAGTCAAAGCAACAACACAATCAAGGAAAAGAAGATATTTCATGTTAAATCATGTAATTATACAAATGCTGGTGCATAAAATCTGACTGTCAATTATATTTATTGAGCCCATTGTTCATGAGCAACAGAAACACCAGAGAAACTGACAACAGGTAATCAAACACATGGAAGAAATGTCATCTACTGGGCGGTATCATTGAACAGGTTACCCATAACCAGCAATGAGACTGCAACAAGCAGAATGAATCTATGAACTAATGTGAGGTTTAATGTAAAGTGACCTTGACTATTATATTTAACAACATGAGGTAAACTTACCAGACACATTGATTGCCTTTTGTAAAGTATCACTCATTTTTATGACATCTTAGCTTTTTTTTAACTTTTTGGCTTTCATTTGAAAGACCCAGTTATGGCAGCATAATTGCAAAGTAATTTCTTCTTCTGAAGGAAGAAAATAGAAGAAAGAAGAAAGGATGTGATAAAGTGCTAATAAGCCGAGTCGTGGTGGCTGTGTTAGTGTGTGAGAGGTCAATATAAGCTAACGAGAGAATGTATGTGAAAGAAACGAACAGGAGCGAGCCACACAAAGCTGACAAAGTGTCTGGCAGATGGTTAAGACTCGTTATGGTCTGTCTTTAAAGACTTTGGCTAACTCCTTAATCCCACCATTCAACTCTAGAGCCTACAAAAAGCTTCTGAGAGTTAAAGGAAACCAAATGACATTGAACAAGAATTTAATTAATGTTCGACTAAATTTTTTTTAAAAACTGTGTTGTATTATTGTGCAAGAGTGGCTATTTTACACCAGCAGACTCTTCATATGAAACTCATGGTTGAAGGATTTCAATGGCTGGATTAAAGCACAGCCAACCAGTGAGCTGAAATCAGGAAGCTGTAAATTACAGTTTTTCCTGACAAATATACAGTAAATTGGCGGCTGCTTTGATAGCCTCATCCTGGGTCAGCTGCATTCTGGCCCAACGCAAAAAGTCTGATGGCGAGGTCATGAAAAAAGCATTACCGTAGTTGAGGCTGCAAATGCAGCTTTCTGTGATTTTGAAAATAAAAGAGTTTGTGGCGGCAGCACGGTGGCACAACTGGTAGAGCTGCAGCCTCTCAGCAAGCAGGTCCCTGGTTCAAATCCCGGTCCTGGGGGGCCTTTCTGGGTGGAGTTTAAATGTTCTCTCTGTGCATGCGTGGGTTTTCTCCGGGTACTCCGGTTTCCTCCCACAGACCAAAAACATGCATTAGTCTGATTGGTAACTCTAAATTGTCCCTAGGTGTGAGTGAGAGAATGAATAGTTGTTTGTCTTGTTTGTCTCTATGTGTCCCTGTGATGGACTTGCGAGCGACCCGTCTAGGGTGTACCCCGCTCCTCGCACAGTGATTGCTGAACATAGGCACCAGCGACCCCCATGACCCAAAATGGACGAAGCGGGTAAAAGATGATAGATGGATGGATGAAGAGAGTTTGTGGCGGGCTGCAATTTCTCACAAGACGACTGCAATGCAGGGATCTGCAAAACTTTCCACACATACAGAAAGAACTGCAACGTCGAAGTAAAGCACTTATCCTGGCCCATCTAGGGACAAATGCTGCGAATTAGCTGTTGCAAGGGCAAGATGTCACACATCTCAACATTGCACTGTATGACGAGCAGGTTCAGAGCATCTTGTCAGAATCTGGGAGATGATTTATTGGCTTTGCATCCGTTGAACCTGTTACCAGCAGCACATGTGTTATCCTTTTGGAAATAGTGATGTACCAGTAGATGACGTGTCCAGATTAGCGTCCATGTTTCAGCTGGATCACTCTGGTGTTGAAAATGTGGTTTTGACACTGCAAAATGACACTGGCATCAAATCCAGAGAAACAATGAAAATTTTGAAAAAGTAGATGTGATTTCCTGCATTTTGGTGCATTTTAACAGGTTGCTAATCATCTATGTTTGCCTACATTTGTAAACACTCTGCTTATTTTTTTCATTCAACCTTTATGTACTGGTATATAGGTTAGTTTCATTGAGTCATGAAGACTGTCAAGCATCCTCCCCCTCCCCTTTACTTGATGGAACCATCAAGTAAGTCTGACTCAGACCCGAGGGACAATTCCGAGCCCGACACTGTCCCTGCTCGTTGTTGTCCAACTCCACATATGAACCTCCTGGCGTCTGCCTGTGGGCTCCTGCCCAAATATGACTGACAGCCTGGTTAGCTCGGCACTCTACCCCACTACTCTTTTAGGGGCAGAGATTTTTTTAAGTGTAGATGCAGAAATGCTACGTGAAAAGGCAGATCGTATGCTGTTGTGTTTAAAATGAGTGTTTATGTAATTATTTTCAGTTTACATATCCAATACAAGTTAAAAAGTTTCAAGGCAATTGTTCTTCACTTTATTATTAGTAAGCCTGAGAGTTAGGATCCAAGCAAAAAGTGACTGGAAGGCACACTCTCAAAATAAGAGTTCCCGGATCCTGTTCCAGCAGGATCCAGATCAAAGCACTGGTGGAGAAGCCTATCTGACTCGCAGCATACTCAAAGCTGAGACTGGGCAGTTGCTGCTATTCCAGTAATGGCAGGACCTGGAGACGTTATGGTAAAAAAATACAACTTTGAGCCAATGTCAGGACTGAGCCAGTCCAGAAGACCTGACTTAACTTTGCTGGATTTTTTACCAGGATTACTGAGCATGAACTTTGATGTTTTGAACCACTTTGGCCATGGCTGCCTCAGATGAGTTGGCGGGGAAGAGGGCGGACTCCAGGGACCATCTTAGCACAATGAAAATGGTTGACCCACTGTGAGTGTGCTGCTTATAAGGCTGAGTTTGTTTTGGCTCCTCGGACTGATGAAGTCTTTTGGATCAAAGACGAAACGTTTCAACAAAAAGAAACCGTCCAGAGGACCTGATCTTAACTTTGTTGGATTTTTTTTAACCTGGATTATTGAGCATGAACTTTGAAACCCTGAGCCAAGTTTTCAGACAGAGACTGAAGATAGAGCTGCCTTGAGCAACTTCTCAATGGTAGGCCTGTCTCCCAATCGATTTGACTGTTTTACAGATGGATTTTTTCTTAAGGGGTCAGTAGGTGCAGGGGTGCTGATCTTAGTGAGAGAGTACAGTTACCCGCTGAATAGTTTTGCAACTGTATCTCAAGCTGAGATATATACAATTTGCCAGTGTATGGCATCTCTCAAACACCTTTAGTGTACAGAGAGGGGAGCTTTCACACTAACAGATAGCCAATTTGCTATTAGAGCTCTCCAAGGGACACATTTTACATCATTACTGGTTTGGGAGTGTGCTGAAGTAGTCAATCAACAGTGTTACTGTTCTATGGATACTGGGACATACAGGTATTAATGGTAATGAAAGCGCTGACTACCTTGCAAAAGCTGGCAGTCAGGCCCACGTCAAAGGATCAGAGTCTGTTTTAGGTATTTCAATAACAGGCTGCAGAACTGCTCTACAGGCCTGGATCAGATGTCACCTGGAGAGCTCCTGTAGTTTTTCAGCCAGGTACGCCTGCATCATTGCGGACGCGTTCATCGCGCGCACGCGAGGCCCTGAGCCCTGTGGCATTTCTCGAGCTGAGTAGCTGAGGCTCGACAGGCTTTACTGGGCAAAGTCGGTTTTGTTCCAGAAGATCTGGGGGCCAAATGAGATGCAAGCGTGTCCTCAATTTGTGGCACGTTGGCTATTCCTGCTGCTTCCATTCCAGCCACGTCAAGGAACTGTGAGAGCGGGAGCAGCATAGGAGCCCTGGGCTCAGGCCAGGTGCGAGTCAGCTCTGTGAGGAAATCCGGGAAGATGGGCATCCTGTGCCTCGTTGTGGATTGCTGCTTTGCGTAAAAATAATTTCCTGCCAACCTTGTGACTTGTTGACGGGGTGGAGGTTCGGGCCAAGGGATCTGCAGCGCGTCCGCCGCTCTGCGGCACAAGTCGATCAGAGCGGGGATCGAAGTGTCAGTCTCCGGGAGCACAGGCGCCGGGTTATGTGAGAGGTCTTCCTCCTCCCCGTCGTACTCATTGTCAGCTTCGTCACCAGAAAATTAACCTGAGGCTGTTAGCGAGATCTCATCTGCGTTCATCATGCCTCGAGTGTCAAAGTCGGCTGTCGAGTCCCCGATGGGAGCTGCCACATCTGGGCTGTCGCCCCATTCGACTCGAGTACTGTCCTCCAAATCCATGCTCTCAAGCTCCGGCGTGGGAGTGAGAGCCACAGTGAGGTCCGGGTCTGTTGGCGCCGCAGCTGCGACCATGGCTTTGGCCACGAAGTCCACCCGGTGCCTCCTCGCCGCCTCCAGCATCTGGCTGCAGTGTGGGCAGGAGTCGGTGCCTCCTCGCCGCCTCCAGCATCTGGCTGCAGTGTGGGCAGGAGTCGGGCGCGTCCAGCGCCATTTTTGCGTGCAGCATCCCCAGGCAGACAGGACAGGCCTCGTGGGTGTCTGTCGCCGAGAGGAAAAACCCACAGCCGCTGGGGCAGGCGCGCGAGATTGGGCTCGCCGTCCTGCTAGCCTTTTTCGGAAATCTTGGCTTTCGCTTTCCTTTCTCTGAAGCCATGTCCGAGAAAAAACAAGCAAGTCTTTCCAAAATTATTTTTCGAGGCGTCTCCTCCGTCGCGTCGCTTTCGCTGGCTAGCCTGCTTCGACTTAGCAGGGTAGCGATGTGACGCAGTTAGCGCCGTC
>JBBPBX010002785.1:64699-87610 GCA_038048925.1 Garcialebias charrua | reverse complement strand
AACATGCGAATGCTTGCTGGCTGCGCGCTGGGACAGGTGGGGGCGTGGGTTAGGGGCCAAAAACTCCGCCCCTTCTGTTCTCTGATTGGTCCGGTCAAAAATCAGCCGGAGAAATCGTTGTCATGGGAGAAGTCCCAGACTGAGCAGTGAAGGGAAATGAGAATTGAGCGGATCTGTGCAGGAAGGCGAGGGCCAGGCTACCTGGGCACCATTGCGCCATCCTTCCATCCAACCCTCCATCACATCCGGAGCCGCAAGCTCTCCAACGTTCCTCTGTCTGAAGCGAGCGGGCATGGGAAAACTCGCTGTTGCAGTTCTTCTAAAGTTAAAGCATCAGTCAATATTTGCATTATGAATATGGGAAAAAAATGTACATAAGTCGCTTTGGCATATAAGTCACAGGACTGACAACCTATGTAAAAAAAACTGTGACTTATACACCAGAAAATACGTTAGATATACCCTTCTCAAAATATAATTTTTTTTAATGTCCTAAAATGTCACTATGTTGTTATGCAAACACTCTTTTTTTAAATATCTAGATTGATGTCAGTTTTGCACTGCATAGTGATTCTGATAGAAATATTGAGAAAATTTTGCCAGAAGGGCCTCAGACTGTGCAACAAGTGTTATTGCCACGCAGATGGTGCCACTGCTAATGTGCTTGCAGAAAAACTTTAAATTCTAGGTAAATAATGGTGCAATGCAAAACTGACAATGTAAAGGTTTAAAAAAAAAAGTCTTGTGAAGCTTAAAGTCAAAAAACAACCTTTTCTGCAGAACCCCACTTTAAAAGATCTAAACTATCCAGATCGATCAAACCACTTGGTTAATATTTTTACGATACAGTATATGACACAAGACACAACCGTGTTTCATTTAGAATTGAAGAAATGATGAACACTTCTTATATGTGTCCAAATACCATCAATTTTTCAGGCATTTTCATCTTTATTTCACCGATTGCCAAGAGACGGTCCACGGGAGCCCTAAAACAGAGCCAGGCCGTGTATCAGCTGTAAAATGCTTATGTATGCAAATATTACAAAGTCAACTTTATTAAGGTCATAATTTCTCTCACAGTCTGAAAGCCAAGGGTAGTTATGGTCAATGTAGCTCCAGACTGCAGATCAGCCAGTTTTAAGAGAGTCAGGGGATTTAAATGATGACTAATGATAGGTTTATGTGCCCTAAATGAATAGGGAGAATGTCAGAAAATACCACAAAGACAGTCCTTATATCCATTAACAAAAACTAATGTCCCAAAACCTGCAAATTAGAAGGAGCTGCCGTTAAAACCAGATATATGTTGTAATCAGTCATTTGAAATACAGTACCGTACACAGAACAAAAAGTGTGATTAACGTATTAGCTCCCCATGTGTATGCATGTGTGTGTTGTAAGTTTCTTGATCAAGTTTGTTCTTGAAGCAGCTTTATTTTCAACACTTACTCTGAGGATTTTCAAGAGAAAATGTACAATTATTTTGAGCTTTTTTTGTTGTTGTCATTCTGGGCTGTAGTACGTCTCAAACTCTTTTGAGGTTTCCTCCCAAGACAGCTATCTCACCAGGCATCTGTGCAAAAATCCAAAATGACCCCCCGACTGTTTTAATAAAAGTACATCCTAACACTGTTACCACACACTAACACACTGAGCCAAGATACGGGGTTAAAAGTTTGAATTTCTTATTAGTCATGATGGTGAGTTGAGCAATAATTCACAAAAAGCAGAATGAGCATAAACTGATCAGCAAGAACTCCAAAACAAGATGGATGGATGACATATTATTTATCATAAACTCAATATTTTTATCTTAATTTGCTTGAATGTTTTATTAATTAATATAAAATAACAAAAATCCACTGTCACCAACTGCTGTAACTCATCAACGTAACAGACTTTTTTTTTTAATTTTCTGATTTCATTTATAAATGTAAATGTGAATATATAACAGAAAGACAGCTCCAGATTTGAAGATCCAGAGCAGTGTCCTTAATTTAAAATCCTGTGAGGTCTGGAGGTCTTTTCTTCCCTCACCATGTCGTTGTTGATTTTTTTCAAGCCCGTCTCTGTGATCCCAGAAAGAAGCAGAGGGCAACCCTGAGTCAGATGTGGGAATTAATGCTAGAAAAGTAAATTGCACCTCCTAAAATTAATTTCCATACAGTCTATTTAAAAAAGCAGCTCTGCTCTAAACAAATGACCACAAATGATAGAAAAGGTGCACTGCTTAAAGCAAATTACCAACAAAAAAAATGTTAAAAAACCTGTGCTATTTAAAACAAATTACCATCCATCACCTTCTGCTCGATCCAAAGTACGGTCGTGGGGGCAGAAGCTTGAGCAGGGAGGTCCAGACATCTTTTTCCACGGCCATCTCTTCCAGCTCTTCTTTCTTACAAAAAGAAAGACAAAAATACGACAACAAAAAAACCTGAATAGTCATAAATGCTTGTAGAAACTTGACAGAAGAATAATGGGCCTTAAAATCAAAATAAACAAACAAAATGTTTTAACTATAAAATATTTCTATGGCTTCAACTTCGGTTTGCAAGTTTACCAAGCCGTTAAAAAACTAAATCAATTTTAAAAAGCATTTTTACTCTGAACAATCTGCGGAAAATAGAGATTAGGAATTATGAAGTATGGGATTTACCCTCTTTCAGTGTGACAAAAAGGTAACACTGTATGCCGGTTTTTTAATCTAACAACAGTTTTTGTCTAATTTCTTACTGCGAGCTACAAACACAAGAGGCCAAGGGGAGCACCGACCATTTTTATTGACAAATGTAAAGTAAAATTTCGTAAAAGTGTATAGTTATAATATACTCATAACTTTAATTTCCAATTTACCTCTGGAAGATTATGTTAAAATGTGTTTTTTCTGATATATAGATCTGGTGTCATTTGTCATTATTTCATTTCATTTCATTTCATTTATTCCTTCATTCATTTTAAAATACAAAAAAATGTTTACAATTAAACACAAATAATACACAAATCAAAATGAAAAGACGCAGAAGAAGAATAAATCTTATGATGTCTGCTCCTTTTTTCCTCAAAATATTTAAAACAAAATATAATATAAAATAAAAGTAATACTAAAAAGAAAAATACATCAGCTCAAACAGCAGTTTCTTTAAATTAAATTATACTTGATCATATATCTTCAAAAAACTAGTTTTAACCTTTCTCTTAAATATACACAGAGATCTGATATTTTTAAAGACATCCTCAAACCATTCCATAAACCTATACCCTGGATTAAAGAGCATCTTTTCTTCAAACAGGTTCGAAACCGTGGCTTCATAAACAGTTCTATCCCCTTTAAAAAATAATAACTCTCTCTTTTAACAAATTTAATTTGAATGTTAGAAGGTAATATGTTTTTGTGGGCCTTATACATAAATATTAAAATGTGATAATCAACCAATTCAAAGAATTTCAAAATTTTCAATTTACACAACAACATATTTGATGGATGGGTGTAGTCTTTTCTAGCGATAATTCTTATAGCTCTTTTTTGTAAAATAAAGACCGGATTTGTGATTGTCTTACAAGCTTTACCCCAAACTTCAATACAGTAAATCAAATGAGGAAGAATTAATGTATTATACAACAAAAACAGGGCTTTGACATTAACTCCTTCACTTTATATAGTACTCCAATAGATTTTGAGATTTTTGTTCGTAAGTAATTAATGTGAGTTCTCCATGACAGCTTGTCATCAATGATGACACCCAAAAATTTCACCTCACTGACTTTACCGATCTCAATACCATTTACTTTAAATAAAAGATCACCATCAGTCTTCATATTACTGAATATCATGTAATTTGTTTTCTCTAAATTCAATGACAGTTTGTTTTGTTGAAACCAATGTTGTATTCTTTGAAATTCTGTCTGTACTATGTTCAACATTGTTTTTATATATTTTCCTGAAAAAAAAAGTTGTATCATCAGCAAATAAAATACATCCAAAAAGTTCTGATACATTAACGAAGTCATTCACATATAAAGTAAACAACTTAGGTCCCAGTACAGAACCTTGAGGGACTCCACATGTAATATTGCCAAATTTAGATCTTACACCATTAATTTCTACAAACTGTTTCCTATTATTCAAGTAGCTAGATACCCACTGAAGTGCATGACCTCTCAGACCATATCTACCTAGCTTTTCTAGAAGACTACTGTGATCAATGGTATCAAATGCCTTCTTTAAATCTACATAAATACTGACACAATGTTGGTTTCGATCAATTGCAGTTGTTATGTGTTCTATTAATTCCATAATTGATGTGGAACTGTTAGCTCTAAACCCATACTGACTGCTACTTAAGACACTTTGTTTCTCTATAAATTGATCTAGTCGGGTAACAAATAATCTCTCCAGGATTTTTGAAAATTGTGGTAACAATGATATTGGTCTATAATTATTCTCCCTTTAACTAATATATCCCTTTAACTAAGATATCAATTAACTTGTGTAATATTATTAAAGTAAATCTTTTAATTTTATTTGCAGATTGAGTGAGGGGATTAAAGCATGCAACTTGTGAGAACAACAGTTTTATCTGCACGTTTTACATTTATATTTGTATTGTCGGGACTCCTTTTGCCAAGAAATGACAGAAAAATTATTGAATATTTTGTCACTGTTTTGAAATTTAGAGTGGGAAATGTTCTACGTCCTCCACAGACAATTTCAATCTTCAGTGTCTGTCAAGCAAAGATGTGTAACACTTCAATTATGTATTGTGAATTACTCTGAACTCCTACTACAACAAACTTTAGCTCAGTATCTGTAAAACTGAGTTATAGCCCTTTCTGTTTAAATAGCTGTGGTGGCCATTTTGAATCTGGCTGACTCCAAAAGTAATTCAGTTGTTGTACATCCAGTACTAATTTAACTATTTAACTATTACAGATCTATAACTTTGTTGTCACAATTCTCAAAAATTTTAGAAAAATTATGTGTGACCAGATTAGACCAATTTCTTGTTAAACACAATATTTTAAGTAACAGTCAGTATGGGTTTAGATTTTTAAAAAAAACTCTACATCCATGGCTCTCATGGAGTTGATAGAACAAATTACCACAGCTGTCGATCAAAAACAACATTGTGTAAGTATATTTGTTGATTTAAAAAAGCATTTGACACAATCGATCACACCATTCTACTTGATAAAAAAAAAATGGTATTAGAGGACCAGCGTTGCAGTGGATATGTAGCTATTTGAAAGACAGAAAACAGTTTGTACAAATAGATGATGTAAGATCCAACCTCTGCAATTTTACATGTGGAGTACCACAAGGCTCTGTACTTGGGCCAAAGTTGTTTATTTTGTATGTGAATGATTTAGTGGAGGTGTCCGGACTCCTTAAATGTGTTCTTTTTGCTGATGATACCACTTTTTTTTTACTTGGGTAAAGACTTGGAACAGCCGTTTGAGTTGATGAAGATGGAGTTTGTCAAATTACAAACTTGATTTTAATTAAACAAGTTATCATTAAACCTTGATAAAACTAATTATATGATATTAAGTCCACTGCTATTCGCGGTTAATATTGAACCGTTGGCAGAAGCAATATGACAGAATAAACAAATCCAGGGAATAAGAGATGAAGGAGGGGTGGAACATAAAATATCATTGTTTGCTGATGATTTATTAGTATTCTTATCAGATCCAATTCGGTCAATACCAGCACTACTAGAATGTCTCAAGGAGTATGGAAATATTTCTGGATATATGACTAATGAAAGTAAATCAGTAGCAATGATGTTATCAGGTGAATGCCCAACACAGCTAAAAGAGAAAGTAAAATTCAAATGGACCAATAAAGGATTTAGATATTTAGGTATAATTATCACACCCCAAATCTCACAGCTATTCAAAGCAAATTATGAGAAACTGAAGAAGGAAATTATAAAAGACCTAGAAAGATGGGAGATTTTACCACTGACAGTCGGGGGAAGAGTAGAAACAATCAGAATGAATGTCTTACCAAGACTACTGTTTGTATTCCAATCACTTCCAGTTTCTATTCCCAACACCTTTTTTAAAGAGATGGACAAAAGAATATCAAGGTTCGTATGGCAAAATAAAAAGGCAAGAATTAAACTCAAAATGCTTCAGTCCTCAAAGAAAAATGGAGGGTTAGGTTTACCGGATTTAAAGAATTATTATTGGGCTGCCCAGTTGAGAGCCATAGCCCTAGTAAAGGATCAAGAAACAATAATGGGTAGATATGGAGCAAAGGGCGTGCCCAAAATTATCTTTAACAAAGGTGGTTTGGAAAAAACTCAAGATTCAAAATTACTGGATTAAGGAAACAATTAGTATTTGGTCAAGAATAAAAAAGAAATTTAATTTTCCGGACACTATATCAAAAATTGTAAAAATAGCTAAGATTCCAGATTTTATCCCAGCTACTATGGATGCAGGGTTTGAGAGATGGACGAAAGAGGGACTGATATTTCTAGAACAGCTTTTTAAAGGTTCAACAATGAAATCTTTTGAACAAATCCAACGGGAATTTAATTTACAAAAAAATGATTTCTATAGATATCTGCAGCTCAGACATTATCTTCAGAATCATAGTGAATGGCAGAAAATCGCAACAGATATGAATAAGACTGAAGAAATTCTATTATCAATAGCAAAAGGCGAGTCAAAAAAAGGTATGATCTCAAAACTATATAAAAGCCTACAAGAAGAGTCCAAGGTTAATAATAAGGACATTAAGGAGAAGTGGGAATTGGAGGCTAATATAATAATAATGGATGAGGATTGGGAAGAAACATTTATCTCTGGACACAAATTAACCAACAGCCCGACATGGAGGGAATTTGACTGGAAAGTTAAGATGCGTTATTTTATCTCTCCAATCATCACATCTAAATATGGTAAGACCTCTAAGCTCTGCTGGAGAAACTGTGGAAAGGTGGGGGATTTCACTCATATATTTTGGGATTGTCCGAAGGTGGTCGAGTTTTGGAAAAATGTGCAAATAGAAATAAAAAATATCTTGGGCATTCACTTAGAACTAGATACATCTGTATATATTTTAGGAATAATTTCCTCGGACATGATAGATAAAGACAGTAAATACTTTATCAGGGTCCTGCTTTTGATTGCAAAGAAGTGTATAACATCTGCTTGGTTAAGTCCACAGCCACCTAATATTACACAATGGAGAGATAGAATTAGAAAGGTCTACACTATGGAAAAAACAACATCAAAACTACAATTTAAGATGGAGATCTTTGAAAATAAGTGGAAACCTATAGCTAAATTCATACTGTAACCTTGACACCTCTATTTATTTATTTATTTATTTGACTGTGTACTTCGTGAACTTATTTTGTATTATTATTATTGTGTATTTTCATTGCTTTAATCTGTATTTACATTATGTCTACTGTTATTCCTCTCACTACTGTTATTGGGATTTATAGATCTATAGATGTTATTAATGAAAATAGTTTTTTTTTTCTCAGTGGGGCAAATGTCTATATGAACGAGAAGCATTTCTGAGTATTTTTATTTTTTACCTTCATCAAAGGCTTATGGATAATCTTTGGTAAAACCAGAATTAGATAGTAAGTTTGCTGGGTGTAGGTGAAAAGTTTAAGATGGTATGTGTAAATAAGATATGAAGATGCGAAATGTGAGATGTGATAAGGGTGGACTGTATATATATCGATATAAAACTGTTATTGAAAATAAAAAGGTTAAAAAAAAACTGTATAAAAATATATGTTTCATAAGTGTGGCAAAGTCAGGAAATTAGCCATTTTGAAAAATTATTAGATTTGTGATGGGAATAAAAACAGCAAAATGTTTAAAAAAAACTAATTATATGATATTTAGTAATAAAAAGAAAAGTGTTGATGTTCCCTTCAAAATTGATGATGATGAGATATGCAGAGTAAGTGAGGTGAAGTTTTTGGGTGTTATTATTGATGATAAACTGTCATGGAAACAGGACATAAATTCTGTAAAAACTAAAATATCTAAATCCACTACAGTACTGTACAAAGTAAAGGACTTACTGAATGATAAAGCCTTGAAATTGCTGTATAATACAATCATAGTTCCACATTTAATTTATTGTGTTGATGTTTGGGGAAAAGCCTGTAAAACTATAACAAAGCCTATTTTTATTTTACAGAAAAGAGCTGTAAGAATTATCACAAGAAAGCATTAATGTCATCCATCAAGTATATTAGTTTACCAACTGAAATTAATGAAGTTTTATGATTTGGTGGACTATAATATTTTGTTAGTTATGTACTGTATAGAGCTCAGAACAACACACTATCTTCAAACATTCAAATGCATTTTGTAAAAAGGAATAGTTGCTACAATCTTAAGGGAACAGAGATTTTTGTAAAACCACAGTATATGTCAAATTCCAGATCCAGTTTAAAGGGTCGGTCCATTTCAATTGGTTTGTGGAATAGTTTGGAAAATGATGTATAAAAAAAAAAGTTAATTCAATGTTTATGTTTAAGAGAATGATCAAATCTAATTTGTTGAAAAGATACATGTAAATTAGTTAAATGGGAAATGTACTAGAAATTGAAAATTGTGATGAGTTATTCATTTTGTTATGTTATTTATAGATGATTATTGTTTAAATTGATTGTTTGATTGTTTTAAAGAAGGGGCAGATATAATAAGATGTTTTCTTCTTCTGCTTCCTTTCATTTTATGTTTTGTTTTTCATATAGTTTGTGAAATTGTTTTGTTTTTTCAATTTAAAATGAATAAATAAATAAATAAATAAATAATTAAATACTTACAGAAAGTTTAATTAAAATCCATCCAGTGGTTCATGATTTGTCACCAGACAAGCAAACACACCCATAATTACATCATTACAGTACTTGCTTTCATGGTGGCAGGTGATAAATATGATGCTCTCAACCACATATTGTGAGGAACTACCTGTATATGGAAATCTTTTGGAACGTTATATACTGTACTGTGGATGTTTGTGGCTTTTGGTTTCATTACATAAGAATCCCTGGAAAGGTTAACTGAATGAAGGGACTCTTTCATTTTTCAGAGCTGCGATACATTTCCATCCATCTGAGCAGCGATAAACATCATGAACAGAGCTATTTATCAAGCCAATTTCTTTAACATCAAAATACTTAGAGTAAAGCCACATTGTCAAAAGAACAAAAAATATATGTATATCTCAAACATTAGGGGAAGTTTTTTCTTTGAAACCTTTCCCAGTACAGTACTTGAAAATAAAGATTGATCACACTTGAAACTATGTGCCCAGAGACGTTGCTCCTGCCAACATGTGTTTGCCATATTGGTCCTGAAATGAGCAGCCAAAACATCACCTTGGGTTTTGGACACGCAGCCCATGTGGTTCCTTTGAAAAGATGTGCAATGCCAATCAGGACTTGGATTATTACATGACAGCTCATCCATTTAACTATCTTCAAGCAGAATTAAATCCAATACATGTTGACAAATATTTTCCATCTTTAACACAACCCCTGTTTAAAAAATTTAAACTGTATGATGATTCATAATAAAGAAGATGCAATGTTGGCAAACAACATGAACTAAAATGTAGCTGTGTCTTTCTAACTAAAAACAATTAAGTATGAAATGACTGACATTTATTTTATAAGTGAAAACCGTATTTAAATTCCTCTGTGTAATACCCTAATGGACAAAAAAACAAACAAGATTTTGTGTATTTTCAGACAATATGAACCAGGTGAGCTGCACATACTATTATTTCAACTAAGAAAAAAAAAATCCCACAGAAAAGATTTTGAATTTACTTAGGTTTTAAATATTCATCTGTAGCCTGATCCACATGCTTTGTATTACAGTAAAAGATATGTTTTTATTTTCAGGCCATTAGGTAATGTTAAAGGCGACCTCATGTTGTAAAAGATTTCAGACATAACACGGCTGAGCCAAAGACTGAAAGAGACCTGCAAATGTGAGACAAATAACGTGCCTGCAACAGATGTTTGAGGTGATCCAGATGTGAAACTTAATCTTTGTCAATACTCCAATAAAACTTCCTGAAACCATAGTGTTGGGGTTATTTTCCGTTGTATAATTCTGGTAAAATAACTGGTTGCATGATTTTTACTGCTTGCAGCTATGGAGCTCATTGCGATCATCAAGACTGATTATTCCTCCATGATGGATGGTAATTTGCTGTGCAGTGCATGCAATTACACACATTTAGCATAGAGTCAGTAAGTAGAAATTAGCCAATAGCTTTTGTCTTTTTGGCACTCCACCAGGACCCTGGCAGAGCCAATCTGAGAACCTCAGTAAACAAGTCAACAATTCGGTAGGAACAATACGCCCAACAGATGTCTGTTCTGGCCCAACTGACAATTTGTACAGCTTGTTGCTGAGAATGACACAACTGTTGTATTATTGTTGGTTAAAAGTTTTCCAAAACTATGATGAACTAACAAAGGAAATTTTACATGCAATAACATGTATGCTCTGTAGTTCCCTCTAAACCCATTATTGTCCATCCATTCATTATCTTTATCTCAGTCACTGTGCAACAGGTGGAGTGCACATCCAGTACTGGTTGCAAGACCATCACAAGGCCACATAGACAAATGAGACAAGCAACCATCATTCACTCTCTCACTCACACCTAGGGGCAATTAAGAGTTACCAATCAGCCTAACTTGCATGATTTGGGTATGTGGGTGGAAACTGGAGTACCAGAAAGAAAAAAAAACACATATGTGTCACAGTTGGCTGGTGCTGGTGAACCCAATGGTGCAGGCAGACAGACAAGGACTCAGGATGTATATATAAAATAAGAGATTTATTAACAAAACAAAGAATTGACAGGGCAGCAAAACAAACATATGATGACCAGGGGTGTACTCATGATACAGACGGGTCATCACCAGTGAACAGTAGACAATGCCAGAACAATGACTAACACAGAGACACAGACTTATATACATGAAAACCAATTAGACCAAGTGGAGGCACCTGTGAGTAATCACAGATGCCAGAGAAAGAGACAGAGGATGCAAGACATGAACATGACACAAGATGGGGCTGGATAGTAAAAAAAAATCACAAACCCTATAAAGAGAAACAGAGGATTAGGGGGAACGCAGCCATAAACACGACACCAGGGACAAAATCACATTTCCTACAGTATGCACCGAGAGAACATGCAAACTCCACCCACACAGGTCCTCGACCAGGATTCAATCCAGCAACCTTATCACTGAGAGGCGACAGCTCTATAACTTGCACCACAGTGCCACCTTAGGCTATTGTCCAAAATTTTACGTTTTAAACTAATTAACAAAAAACAATACATATGTGTGAAAAATAACTGCAAAAAGACAAAAATATATATAAATCGTGCAATAAAATAAAAAAAATTGAACCCACACAAAGTTATGATTGCTTATGTTGCATTACAATATACAGTATGCAGCATTGCTCTTTTTGAGTCTTGCATCTTTTTCTTACATAATGCACCAAGAAAAATACCATAGCAATCTGAATACAAACATCTTGTTGACAGTATGTAATGAATTATTTGCTAGCATTTACAACAGCAGAATAATAACTGTTACAATGAATTTGTTTGAGCAAACACTAGCAAAGCCTCGAACTGAAGCAGAGGTATTTTAAGGTGAATGTGGTCATGCTCAGGCCTATAAATCTGCTTGTGTAATCTGGCTTCCGCACAAGAAAACGATTCAGTATATTAGTGTGTAAAACAAAATAAGCCTGTGTATTTCTTATTGAACTGGTGAAGGAACTGCTCATTAGCAGTAATCATTTACTTCACAAATTAAAACAAAACAAAACAGCAAAACAAACAGTTTAACTACCAGATGTTGCTGACCCTTTTGTGTTTTTGTACCATCACATAAATCATCTTCAGACTGCCCGATAAAACTCGTTGATGAACATGTTTCTTTAAAATGACCACTTTAATTTTTGAACTTCATTAAAGGTAGGAAGATCAGAAATGTAAATGTATATAAAGACACAATGTTAAATTTATAGAACAAAAATCAAATCAAATGTATTTATATAGCACATTTTAAAGCAACTTTCATTGGTCAAAGTGCTGCAGTACAAACAGTGAGAAGACAATACAAAAACAAACAGTAGACATAAAGTAGACTCCTCAGATTGAAGAAGTCCTTTGGATAAAGGACGAAACATCTCAGCAAAAAAAGAAACCGTCCAGATGACCTGACTGAACATTGTTGGATTTTTACCTGGACTGTTGAGCATGAACATTGGTGAGAAGACCATAAAAACATAAAATATTTTTTTTTAAAGATCTAAAATTAGATAAAAATATAAAATTAAATCAATAAAAAAGGCAGTGCACAAGAAAATAAATGAAAAGTCAAGTCCAATGCTGTGTTAAAAGCCAGTGAGTACAAATGTGCTTTAAGATGAGACATAAAAACATCGTGTTGAGTACAAAGTATGTCTGCTATGAAGAGGCAGCTGGTTCCACAGTTTAGGAGCTATACCTGAAAAGGTCCGATCACCTCTGCGAACCAGCTTAGACTGCAGGACAGCCAAAATTATATTTGAGGGGTCTAGAGGGCACATAGGGCAACAGAAGGTCAGACAGGAGCCTGTCCAAGCAGGGCCTTATGTCAACAATGAAACTTTAAAACAACCCTAAAACAAACAGGAAGCCAATGAAGGGATGCTGGCCCGGCTAACATCGACATTCAGAGGGTTGCAGTAGTTGAGTTGGAAGGTAATAAATGGTAAATGGACTGTACTTTTATAGCACCTTTCAATCTTATCAAGATACTCAAAGCGCTTTACACTACAATCTGTGCCCTCATTTACCCATTCATACACCACTCTACTAGATCTGTAAAAAGACTAATAAGTGCTTAATATCACATTCATACACCGATGGGACACACTTTGGCATTTGACTGCTGGTGGAATCGAACCCTCAACTCTTGCATTGGAGGATGACCGCTCTAACCATTTAACCACTGCAACCCATGCACCAACTTAAAAGCATGAACCAGTCGTTCAATGTCTTAAAAGGGTAAACATGATTTCACTTTAGACAAAAGCCTCAGTTTCATAAAGGATCTTTTAACAACAGAACAAATCTGTTCCTCAAACTTAAAATCAGAATCAAATATTACCCCCAAATGTTTTATACGAGGTATTACAAATGGCTCCAAGCTAGCCAGATCTGTAAGAGAAGCGCTTTGGTTTTCACTGGGGCCAAATACGAGGACTTCAGTTTTATCCTCAAAATGTAGGAAATCCAAGCCTTTACCTCAGATAAGCAGCTAAATAGTAAATGGACTGTACTGTACTTTTATAGCACCTTTCTATCTTATCAAGATACTCAAAGCGCTTTACGCTACAAATTCTGCCCTCATTTACTCATTACAGCACTCTAAATTAACTTTCTAACTGCCTCAGTTAAGCAGGGGTTTCAGTAAAACAGAATAATTTCACTTCATCTGTAAGAGTGAATCTGAGTGTCTATGGAAGCAGAAATGGCTCATAGTTCAAATTAAAATGGATTAATAGAAATGCTTTTTAGTTTCAAAATAAAGCTGCATGTTTTGACTCATAAATAAAATTTAAAATGAATAATCCAAACTGCATTTTAATTTTCTTCTTCGAGACTGCTCAATTTGTAAATTAATTAAAATGATGAATAAAATAACGTTTAACGTTTAATTTTCAAAATATGTCCTAGTAAAAAGTGACCAAAATTCATTTTGAAATGTCACTTTTGAAAATGAAATAGTCGACTGCTTAAGAATGAAAAGAAATGTTGAAAAAAAAATTTTTCTTCCATTTATAGATGGCCTCCCTTCACACCTTATAGCCATCCTCTCACTCCAATATGTATTTTTTTTTTTATTTTTTATTTATATATATATTTATTTATTTATTATATTATATATATATTATTATTTATTTTATTTTTTTTTATAGAGAAAGAAAGAAAAGAGAAAGTGAGACAACAAAACAACAATTATCCACAAAAAGAGCACAAGGCGAACACACCAAACCTCCGTCCACTATCCTGCAAAGCACATGACAGAACACAGCAACGAAACATACAAGCATAAAGACTGATAATATTCATGACCTTGCATTAGATTTCTATATATAAACATACCCATACCTACAAATATATAGACAGTATATATACATATATATTTATATTCATTTATATACCCATCTACATATATCTACATATACATCCCTACATCCATTTGTGTGTGGTTGTGAGCATGCATAAGTGAATAAGGTTCCTCCAATAGAACATTTAGTAGCGATTGTGAAGCATCAGAGATCTGTCCCCCCAAAGCCCGAGACAGACGAAAGGGCGATCAAAGCCCAAGACCCCAGGAAGGACCCCGAGCCCAGAGTCCCCAGGACCACCCGAACAGGACGAGCCACTCGTCCACTCCCCAGATCCGACCAAGGGGAAGAACCGGACGAACCCCACCAGGGACCACACACAATGACCCCCCGGGGTCAACAGCGACAAATACACAGGCCCCCGCCAGAGCCCGCTGCACCGACGTAGCCCCAGGGCCGGTCACCGATGCTCGGGCACCGGGGACGCCCACCCCTCAGGCCCAGACCCGACAGGACCAGAGGACCCGAGCCCCACCAGGCAGCCACCAGGCCGAGCCGACCAACGCCCAAGCGCCCAGCCCCAGATAGTGAGGGTCCCAAGCACGCCCGCAGGCAGAGGAACACCCACCAGGGGGCCACGTGGCAAGAGCGCGACACTAGGTAGCCTCAGAAGTATCAGAGAGGGGGCAGTCCAAGTCCCAGCCTGACACTTAAACATTCATACACAGACACACTCATTCAGACCCACCCTCATCCTCACCCTCAGTCATAGAAAGACAAACAATAACGACACGCTCCATTCATAATCCCGAAGCACACTCTATACCCCCCAGGTCCAAGACATGTACCTGCTCCCTACATGGGGCAGCCCACATCCAAACCCAGGAGGTAGGCCCATTCATTCTGGGGTGGAGAGTAGCAGACATCCAAGATCCGGCCCACCCAGCACCCGTGAATTTTCTAAATGGAGCCTAAAGGGAGAATGCATGGGAAATAGTATAGGTCCAAGAATAGAACCTTGGGGTACTCCACATGTGAGGGAAGCAGAGGAGGAGACTCTCCGAGGCATATGCAGAAAATCCTGTCAGACAGGTATGACCTGAACCAGATTAGACCAGAGTCATTATTCCAGCCTGAAGATCAGAATTAGTCAGCAGTATTAAAGGAAGCTGTCCGAACTAAAAGCAAAAGAACAGCAGAGTCTCCTGAGTCTGTAGCTAATAAACAATCATTAAAATCTTTAAAGAGTGCAGTGCTGTGCAGAGCCTTCAAACCAGACTGAAACATTTCAAGAATGATGTGAGCATTTAAAAAGGACTGCAGTTACATTAAGGGCCAGTTTACACGGCGCGTATTTTGAGTGTAACCGCTACTTTCTCTTTGCGACTTTGCTTATCGCCTACACGACACCGCTGGCCCCCCTCGATGACACCGATACTTTTCTGACCCTGCTCTCAAGGTGGAAGTTTTTCGCAGACCCCCCGTTGATAATGTAAACATCTCCCGTGGAGCTTTTGTTTGAACACATGCACGCAGCACGCACGCGCAGACAGCCGGCATTTTAACAATGGCGGTGGACTGGACAGTGGACACACGCACCACTTTCTGAACTATAGCTGATGGAATATATTTTGATTCTCATATTTAATTATTCTACACCTTACCTGCATCTGTGTTGGAAGAGAGCCAGCTGCCTGGATCCAGTTGTCTGTTAACGAGGCAGTCGGACATTTCACGTGTCACGCTGCACTATAACATACTAAATGTGCTATATATTAACAGTTTAACAATAATAAACAGTATTTATGTTAGCGTGGGAGATATTTACATTTATCTGAGCTAAATGAAGCTATCTGGACTCGTTACGTCATGCCTAACATGCTGCATGTTGAAAATGAAGACACCAGGTTGATTTTTAATTTATTTATTTATTCAACACCACAAACTCATGTCACAAACACTGAGAATTAAATTGAACACTTTTAAAAACACGTTAACCAAACTTTAATGAACTGGACTCTTGTTTTCATCCTGGTGGAAACTGGACCCACATCCGAACCGCCGGTCCGCTTCGTGGAACAACTTCGACCTAGCAGGAAAAAAAAAAAAAAACCTCAGTTGGTTGTTCTGTGATCGAACCATAGGCGTAATTTACACGGGGGTTAGGGGGGTTTTGACCCCCCCAATAATTTGATCCGGTCATTTAACCCCCCCAATAAAATGAAATCATTTCGTCATTATACATATCTTACATCAATAATTGATTTTCTTTATTCATTCAAATTTTTTAGTAAAATTGCTGCATGTTTTTAACAAACTCCCTGAGGACTGACCCCCTCCCCTGCAAATAATTTGGTATCACCCATCTCACCGGCTACAGGAAGTCACGTGAGTCACGGAGCTGCTCATGAAGTTGCCCAGAAGTTTCTACATGCATGTGTTCGAAAAAGGCCTCCTTTGGTCGGACTGACTCTGTCGCTGCCCGCCCCTTGCTATGGATGTAGCTGCTATTAGCTGTGAGGTTCGCTGTTTTTGTTTGCAAGATACCACTCATAAACCACACCGCGGATTTTTAAATCAAGCTGATTTCACATTTGGTTCAGCTCAGGAGCCCGTCTGCTGTAGTGAGGTAAGAAATATATTTTTTAAGCGTTTATTTAACTAAATTTAAAGAAACAAAGCTCCGGTTTGACCCGCCTGGCGCCTGCATAAAATTCAGCGAACTTTTTTTTTTAAAATCCAGCTGATTTGAACATTTCGTCAAACTCAGGAGTACGTCTACTATCACCCATAAGTCAGCGAAGAAATACTGTATATTTTTAAGCGTTTATTTAGCTAAATTTAAAGAAAGAAAGCGTCCGGTTTGACCCGCCTGGCGCCTGCATAAAAATCAGCGAACTTTTTTTTTTAAATCCAGCCGATTTGAACATTTAGTTAAACTCAAGAACACGTCTTCTATAAAGTCAGCTTAGTAATATATTTTTTCTCGCAAAGAAATAATTGTTTTTACCGTGTTTCTTTGTGAAGTTCTTCGTACTAGCTGGGTCCTGTCGCCGCCATCTTGATCAGGACAAAGCTGACGCGTCGCGTGGAGATGACGCGTATACAGCAAGAGAAATTGAATATGATGTCCCATTAAGTAAAGCAGAAATAAAAATAATTGTTAAAGATAAAATAAATGATATGTGGCAGGAGAGGTGGGATTTAGAGGAAAGAGGAAGACATTTACATAACATACAGAAGGAGGTACTCCTAAGTGACGATAGTAGTTTAATGTCTAGGAGAGAGGAAGTATGGATTAAGTTGAGGATTGGGCACACTACATTAAATAGTGGTCTAAAGATAATAGGAAAACATCCATCAGGTGACTGCTCTAATTGTGGGGTACTGGAAGGAGTGGAACATGTGTTGATTTATTGTAAGAAATATAATAAAGAGAGGAAGGCACTGGAAAGGGTAATGGGGAGTTCGGTGACAATGGTTACTTTATTGAAGAAAAATCAGTCACAGGTTATAACTAAAGCATTTGTTAAATATTTGAAAGTTACAAAATTAGCTGAAAGGATTTAATTTTATTTTAATTAATTAATTAATTAATTTATTTATTTATTTATTTTTTGTTGAAAGTAGACTCTTGAATTACATCTCCGTCCGGTTGATGGCGGTAATGCACTGAGTTTGTAAACTGCCAGTAAACACCATCGAAGAAGAAGAAGAAGAAGAGATGACGCGTATTAAACACTGAAGCGTATAGTGGACAATTTTTTCGTGTTTATTGTTAATCACAACCCCCCCAATGTTAGACCTAAAGTTACGCCCCTGGATCGAACTAAACACCAGGACACATTGTTCTGTGATCGAACTAAACACCAGGACACATTACAATTAAGAACATGGTTTACCTTGTAGCGCTGCTGGAAATCAGCTGATTCTCACGGACTAAAGTCAGACATGTTGACTCGGTTCCCCCCGGTCCAGTCAGCAACTGGTGTGCAGATGAAGCGGTCCACTTGGTGTCAGATCTGTTGACTCTTATCCAAATTCCAGCTTTAACTTGTTGTTAACTTGTTGACAACAACTTGTAGTAGCTGAACTTTTAGCCAGAGAGGAAAACAGGCTGCCTCGTGTGCTTTGTTTACCTCAAGCAGCAGTGGCGCATGCGCAGTAGTGAAGGTTCCAAAGATCACAGCGCCATCTACAGGCCCAGCATGGTAACTACAGTAAATTCATGAGTACGGGGGGTGGGGGGAGAGAGTCGTATCCACAGAATTCGCCCATGTCAACGCAAAACTTTCAACCTAATTAACATACCCAAAAGTTGCGTTTCCCCCACACAGTGTCCGTGTAAACAGGGCCTAAAATGATATTTTCTACTAAAAAAATTATAAAAAGAGAAGTTTTGAAACTGGCCCTAAAAAAATTTTAAAATGAAAAATGAAAATAGATGAGTCCAGATTAGGCTTCTTCATCAATGCCTGCACAACTGCATGTTTAAAACAGACTGAACTGAAACTGCTGGTTAAAAAAAAAAATCGCTAACAAATCAGAAGCAACCCATTTAAAAACATTCTTTAAAAATACCCTGATGCATGCTCAATAATCCAGGTAGAAAAATCTAAAAAAGCTAAGTCTGGTCGACTGGACATTCAAAAAAACAAAACAAAACTGGTTGATTCACTGTGAGAGGGTGCCATTTATAAGACTGAGCTGAATACAGCATCTCAGACTGAGGAACTCTTTCGGACGAAAGACGAAACGTTTCTACAGTTTTTTTTGTTTTTTTTTGCTTTGTTTTTTGAATGTCCAGAGAGGACCAGACTTAGCTTTTTTAGATTTCTTTAAAAATGAGTTGTAATAATATCAATGGGACAGGAGGATAATTTCATGTTGTTAAAAGTTTTCTCCAGCTGGTTAAAACACACAGGCTCAAAGTGATGGAAGACAGCAGAACCTGCGATGGGGGTGGAGGTTTCACATACAGGTAGTAGCTACGTGATAGCTGAAGTCTTTACTCCAATGAAATAATAAAGGAAGTTTCATCTGATGGTGAGCTGTTTTGAGTCAAATGAGTTCAAATGTGGCCTTCAACTAAGACCTGTTTCAAAGTTATTATTAAAATGTATAGCTGCACTAGAAATATTGAATGGAATTAATAATAATAATAATACATTTTATTTGCAGGTGCCTTTCTTGGCACTCAAGGTCACCTTACATTGTCAATCATAAAAACAAACAATGTTATACACACAGTAAAAACAAGTAAAATAGAATTAAAATAAGACAATGCAGTTGCAATCACAGTGCGTAGGCTACTTTAAACAGATGAGTTTTGAGTTTGACTTTGAAATGTGGCAATGAGTCTGTGTTGCGAATATCAGGTGGGAGTGAGTTCCAGAGCTGGGGAGCAGAGCAGCTGAATGCTCTGCTCCCCATAGTAACAAGACGGGCAATGGGAACAATGAGCTGGATGGAAGAAGAGGATCTGAGGGTACGAGCAGGTGTAGCAATGTGAATAATGTCTGAAAGGTATGGAGGAGCGAGGTTGTGGACAGCTTTGAATGTAAGGAGGAGTATTTTGTAATTGATGCGATATGGGATGGGAAGCCAATGAAGCTGTTTTAAAACAGGTGTGATGTGATGGATTGAGGGGGTCCGTGTAATGATACGGGCAGCTGAATTTTGGACCAGTTGTAATTTACGAAGGGTTTTCTGAGGTAGGCCAAAAAGAAGAGAATTACAATAATCTAAACGAGAGGTGACCAGACTGTGGACCAGAACAGCAGTGGAGTGAGGAGTGAGGGAAGGACGGAGACGATTAATATTTCGAAGATGAAAGTAGGCTGACCGAGTGATATTATTGACATGGGAGGAGAAGGAGAGGGTGCTATCAAGGATGACACCCAGACTCTTAACCTGATGGGAGGGAAAGATGGAAGAGTTATCAACCGGAATGGAGAAGCTATGAAGTTTGTTTAGTATTGATTTAGTTCCAATTAAAATAAGTTCTGTTTTATTGCAATTTAGTTTAAGAAAGTTCAAAGTGAACCAGTGTTTTATTTCAAGCAGACAATCAGTGAGGGACAAAGGTGGAAGTGTAGAATTAGGTTTGGTTGAGAGATAGAGTTGGGTGTCATCCGCGTATGTGAAACTGAATATGATGTTTGCAAAAAATGAAACCAAGGGGGAGAAGGTAAATGATAAACAACAAGGGTCCCAGGACTGAGCCCTGTGGAACACCTGAGGTAACGGAAACAGGATGAGACGTGGATGATTTTAACTGAACAAACTGAGTGTGGCCTGAAAGATAAGAATGGAACCAGTTGAGAGGTGTATCTACAATGCCAAGAGAAAAAAGTCTGTCCAGAAGAATGTTGTGTGAGATTGTGTCAAAGGCTGCAGTCAGATCAAGCAGGAGGAGTATGGACAATAAACCAGAGTCAGCAGCGAGGAGAAGGTCATTGGTGATTTTAATGAGTGCTGTTTCAGTACTGTGGAGCGGACGGAAACCAGATTGAAATTGTTCATATAAATTATTGCAAGACAGATGAGCATGAAGCTGAGCAGCTACTGTTTTCTCAAGAATTTTGGAGATGAATGGAAGATTTGAAATGGGTGAAAATTATTGAGATTATTGGGATCCAAACCAGTTTTTTTTTTTTTTTGAGTATTGGAGTTACAGCAGCTGTTTTGAGAGCAAGGGGAACATGCATGTCTAAATGTCAGTGAATTTTTACAAACAATGAGCTAAAGTTTGGCCTGGTAGTAGCTGATAGTCTTTTACAACACTCACTCCAAGCATTTACAGATTACTGTATATGCAAGATCACACGAGGCGCATAGCACCTAATATTATTTATTGTAACAATTACTCTTATTTCACAAATGACAGTTGAGCGAGAATGAAAACTACAACCACCCTGCAATGCGTGTCCGCGGCTGGGTGTAATGGTAGCAGTGGTGATTTATGATGGACACTGGTGATACAAAGTTGACTAAATCCTAGTTACGGTGTACAGCGATCTGCTAAATCTGTCGAGCGGCTCCAGCGGTGTCCTCTGCTTTGAGAGCGAGGTCATCGACTTCATGGCATAGTGACACTGCAAACACAGACTCAGACAACACAAACAAGAGACTGACACTGCCGCTAAAGGTAGGGTGTGTGTGAAAAAAGTCAGTTAAACTGTGTGTGTTGGGAGGATGAAGGAGTCTGTGTGCACATGGCTCTGTTTAGGGCCTGCAGGCTTGTTTAGCTGACCTCAGTGAAAGCAAACCTCATGACAGAAGGTCTGGCATTGTCTGTGTGCCTGGGCTGCACTGGAGCCAGACGGTCTGCCGGCCGCCAGCTTTGCTTGCTTATAACGGCTGAGAACATCCGATCCCCTTGGGGAGGACAAGAGATGGGGGGGGGGGGTTCGCTGCACCACTCGCTGCTTTCCTCTTTGTCTTTATCTCCACTCTTTCTACTCTTTAGGCAAAGAACAAGCATTAGCTGGGTCATCATAGCATGTTCTTTATGAATGTGTGTGTGTGGGTGTGTGTGTATGTTGGGGGCGAGAGAGAGAGAGCGAGAGAGAGAGAGAGCGCGCGAAAGAGAGAGCGAAAGAGAGAGAGCAAAACTACAAAAGGGTTGAGTGAATGAAGCAAATGTTTGGACAAGAACATGACTTGATAATTAAAAAAATGTCTAAGAACAGTGAGCACACAGCCAAAAAAACTATAATTTGTTGTGGCTAATTGTTAAATAATAGCTAAATGCTAGAAGAAACAAAATGCTAAATGAACATTAAAAGTAACAAATGCCAGCTAAAAGCTAAAGTAGCAAAATGCAAGTAAAAAGCTAAACGTGGCAATAGCTAAAAGCTGAAATAGCAAAAATGTTTGCTAAAAGGCAACTAAAAGCTAAAAAAAAATTCTAGCTAAAAATGTACTATCACATAAAGGTGCAAGTAGCAAAAGACTAAATAAACATAACATTAAACGCTAGAAGCTAAAGTATCCTGATGCATGCTCAATAATCCAAGTAGAAAAATCTAAAAAAGCCAAGTCTGGTCCTCTGGACATTCAAAAAACAAAACAAAACAAAAAAGTTCAACTTTTTGTTTTGTTTTGTTTTTTGAATGTCCAGAGGACCAGACTTAGCTTTTTTAGACTAGACGCTAGCTAATAAAGGGAACAAAAGCAAAATGATAGCTAAAACACAAGATTATCAACTGGTTAGCTAAAACATGAAAGTAGAAAAAGGCTATCAAGAAGCTAAAAATAACTAAATGTTAGCCAAAGCTAAAAGTAGAAACTTTTTTAGCGAAAATTAAAATATCAAATGGTTAGCTCAAACCTAAAAATAAAATAAAAAACTAGCTAGAAGCTAGAAATAGCAAAAAGTGTGCTAAAAGCTAAAAATAGCACAATGCTAGCTAAAAGTAGCTGAATGATGCAGTAAACCTAAAAGTGGTAAAATAATAGCTAAAATTAGAAGTAGCTAACTATTAAAGGTGCAATATGTAATTTCTGGAACACGCTGGAACTTTTGTAAAATTTTGAACAGAGACACGTTTCTGGTCCCTCCCCCTCAGAGCCATATATGGCTCTGCTCCCCCTCGCTCTCGCAGCTCTGCTTCCGAATGCTCCGCCTCCACTGCATGTCCTGTCAGCCGCTGCGAAGTTCTGTGATTATATGTTAATAAAACGTTCTAAAAATAAAATAAAAACAGGGAGCGCTGGTCCAGCACACCAGAACACCATGAAATCTGCAGAGCC
>JBBPBX010002785.1:45948-63830 GCA_038048925.1 Garcialebias charrua | reverse complement strand
TAGCAGCTCTCTGCTCCACAGAGGGCTGTGGTAGCTCGGTGGTCTGTGGTCGTGTCAGGAAGGGCATCTTGCGTAAAAACAATTGCCAAATCTTCCTGCGACTAGTTCGCTATGGGGACCCCTGATGAAGGGAGAAGCCGAGGGGGAAAAAATAATAAAAAAACACATAGGGAAGTGTAAAATAAAACAAAGTTTTGGAAGAAACTGCCGACACCGTGTATGTTTATGGGGAAAATATTAGTGAATGTTTTTCTTTCAGCTGCTCCCTTCTGCAGGGGGCAGCCAAAGAGTGAATCTGCAGGAAAGATTTGGAAATTATTTTATGCTGAATGCCCTTCCTAACACAACCTGGGCTTGAACCCACAGCCCCTGATGGCACTGATCTCAGCACAGCAGCCTCCAGGAAAAAAAATTGTAAAGTTGAATATTTAGAAAAATAGGTACACACGTTACAACAATAACAACAACAACAGCAGCAGCAACAACAACAACAACAACAACAACAACAACAACAACAACAACAACAACAACAACAAAATCATAGTAGCCATCTTCTACTGTAAATAAGCTGAATATTTTGATATATGAATGGCTAAAACAGGACAAAATACAGGTGTGCAGAAGTACGATTCAAAAAAACTTTCAGGAAAAATAAAACAAAACAGGAAAACAAGTGAACACTGATTCAACATTCACACACTTACTGTCCAAAACAAGGACCACCGAGTGTCCCGGTAATGTATTGTGCATGTAAGATTTGGTTAGTGAGTGAGCCATCTTTTACTCTATCCATCGTAAGCCTATTAATTATCCTATCACACACACACAGAAGGCAGCAGCTTTGTGCTCTGACAGAAACAAATTGTGTGTAATCGTCTCCAGATGTCCATCTCCCACCATGACAGAACACTTCCACTCCTCCTGAGCTGAGTCTGGGCAGCAGAGCTTTAGTAGACTCTCCACAGGAAAGGAACATTTTTAAATTTTATATTTTACTTCCTGACTAGCGTACTTACCTCCATCCAGTTGTCACAAAATAGCAAAATGCCAGTTTATTTTTGTGTTGCATTAACGTGGAAAACAAACAAGCAAGTGGAAAAGCAGACAAACGTTGCTTCAAATTTATGTTAAGTCAGTGTGGGAACAAGCAAATACATCTATGACTGCATGGAAAAGGACAAAACACAAGGCAAAAGGAAGATTTATTCCTCCAGGTTACACATTCATGTGGTGGAAGGTGAAAAACTTGACATCCTGCAGAGGAAGGCAGGTAAAACAGAAAGAGTTGAAAAATACAAAATGACCAAACTGAGGAGGGCTGCGAAAGAACGAGACAAACACAAACAGATTCTTGTAAATCTAATGACGTTACAATCACTTCTCTGGGTCAAGTGATACTGTATTTGGCTAAGAGTGGAAGCCCTAAATCATTACAATTCAGCCAGTTTTACAGATACTGAGCTGAAATGCAGTGTGTTAGTAGCCTAAACTGATTCACAACACATATAGTGAGCACTAGTGTTCCTACCCTCATCTATGGTCATGAGTTTTGGGTTGTGACCGAAAGAACGAGATCTCGGATACAAGCGGCCAAAATGAGTTTTCTCCGCAGGGTGTCTGGACTCTCCCTTAGAGATAGGGTGAGAAGCTCAGTCATCCGGGAGGGACTCGGAGTAGAGCCGCTGCTTCTCCACATCGAGAGGAGCCAGTTGAGGTGGCTCGGGCATCTGGTTAGGATGCCTCCTGGACGCCTCCCTGGTGAGGTGTTCCGGGCATGTCCCACCGGGAGGAGACCCAGAGGAAGACCCAGGACACGCTGGAGGGACTATGTTTCTCGGCTGGCCTGGGAACGCCTTGGGATTCCCCCAGAGGAGCTGCTCCAAGTGGCTGGGGAGAGGGAAGTCTGGGCCTCCCTACTTAGGCTGCTACCCCCGCGACCCGACCCCGGATAAGCGGACGAAAATGGATGGATGGATGGATGGATGGATAGTGGAGATAATCTTACTTTTAAATTTTGACATCACAAATAGAAGGTGGCAGGTCATGTCTGTTCTTCCAAGGGTAGAGGAAAACGTTCTGAATGATGTTAACTCAAATGAATCACACTCACACACGGCAGGTGAAGATTTTTCTTTGGCACAATTTTACTTGCAAGGTCAGATATTGGAACAGTTCACATCAATGGGTATGCATTAACTGTAACACCTGAAGCCACAATGATCTGCAAATACTAGTCCCTCATTTATTGCGGGGGTTACATTCCAGACCCTGCTGGAATAGGTGAAAATCTGCAAAATATGGACATTGTAGTTATTTTAGTATTTATATTTTAAAGCTTTATAAACCCTTCCCACAATCTTGAAATGTTCCAAACTCTTAAACCTACGTAATTTTAACAACACACACACACACAGTACTGTATACATTTTACTTGCTGGGCTCTGCAGAATAGCAACTCAGTTCTGTTTTTGCAGACCTACCCTGCCAGTTCTGGTCGACTCTATGGCTTGGGGTATTCCCGGTGGGCTCTGGAAATAAAGCCGGACCTCCGGAAAGTGCCTCCCCACTCGGGAGGCCTCATGGGCTGGTGGGCAGCACTCAGATTCACCACTGAGTCTGGAGATGCTGTACTGTCCTCTTTCTACTCTGGCTCTCAATCAAGGTGGACGCTCCTGCTCTCCCTAACCCCTGTTCTCCTCTTCCTCCTGCTTTGCTCTCTGTGTGTCTTGGTGCTCCTGGTACACACCTCTGGAACGAAAAATATGATTATGATCTGGTGAGCTGGACTTTCAACGCAATCAACAAAATACTTTCAACAAAATGACAGGGTCCTGGAGAACCCTCTTGCCCAGCTGAGACTCACCCTGTGGGGTACGTCATGAATCAGTGGGGAGTTTGGCAGCTGATGTGTCTCTCTGTTCTGTCTCAGGAGGATGCTGAAGAAGTTTACGTACCGTATTTGTCGGAGTATAACACACAGTTTTTTTGCTCATTTGAATGTCCTGCGTGTTATATGCCGAAGCATGTTATGGATTTTTTCCCATAGTTTTAGACCCATTTTGACTCAGATATCGCCGTTTTTCATTTTGGGCAAAAAATGGTGCAGTACCACTTTTATCCGCTAGGGGGCCACTTCCAGATTGTTTCTAGCTCATGTGTCCGAAAAAAGTCTCCTCTGGTCGGACTGACTCTGTCGCTGCCCGCCTCTTGCTCTGGATGTAGCTGCTGTTAGCTGTGAGGTTAGCTGTATTTTTTTTAGCAAGATAACTCATAAACCACACCGCGGAGTTTCTTGAAACTTACAGAGTGTAATTATTTGGTGGTCATTTGCGATACTCACTGTTAGCTGCAGAAGATATTTAGAGCTATAAAAGAAAATCGCTCTTTTAGCTGTTAGCACTTAGCTAACGTGAACAGATGCCTACTGTTTAGATAAACAGCTCTTAAACCACTCAGATATTTTTTAGGCTTACAGAGTGTAATTATATGGGTTTAATTTACAAGCTGTGACCTGTGTAAGACATTTGAGATCAAATTCGATTTATTTATAATTTATTCTAGTAGCACACGAGACGTGTTTTGGAAGAAGTCAAACGGAAACAATTTAAATCTAGCAGATTAGACCATTTCCTGAATTGATTAAGGAACGGTTAAGCTCAGGAACCCTTGTGCTATAATGTCAGCTAAGAAATATATTTTTTCTCGCAAAGAAACAATTGTTTTTACCGTGTTTTCTTGTGAAGTTCTTCGGTGCTCGCTCGCTTCTGTGGCCGCCATTTTAAGCAGGGCAAATGAGGCGCTGACGCGTCGTGTAGCGGTGACACATAATAGATGCGCGTTATACGCCGAAGCGTGTTATTTACAGATTTTTCCAATTTATTGGCAATAGTTGGACAAAGCGTGTTATATACAGGAGCGTGTTATAATCCGACGAATACGCTATGGATTTATGATAGCAGGGTTTCTGCTCTTTGGTATCGGCGGGGCTCTGTTTTATACACTTTTGAAGAAGACATCTGCAGCAATTTCCGTCATGGCAACACTTTAGAGTCTGTGTGAAGGTTTGGTTCGTGCTATGAGCACTCATAATCAGTTGATTTACAAGCTAAACCATAAGATGGAGGTGATTTGTGAGAATCGCAGGCCACCTGCAGCTTCTAGGACTTGCCAGCATGTTGAGATCGACCTTGAGGAAGGCTCATAACACTAATCGGTGGAGAGAAATGCCCATAAATTTAGCCATTTTGGACAGGAAAGTTCTATCAGGACTCAAGGCTGACAAGGAAAAACAGTCTGTCTGAAAAAAATCAACAATTGTGGCTTATTTGAATCTGACTCCCCCGTTAGGCCTCAGATACGAGCCGACTATCAAATTTCTCCTGGGACAAGGTTAACTAGGGACAAAAGCTTAATGTACAGCACCGTCTTGACGTCAAATGCATATGTAATGTGTTTTTAATTGTGCTTGCTGGTAGAGTTTTCTGATGTCTGAAATTATGTTCTGATAGACAAGATGTGAATGGATCTTTTTTTGTAATGCCACCATCCTTATGGTTCTTACCCTTTTTCTATCTAAAAGTATTCTGATAAAGAATAAGGGGCTACACTTTTTAGCAGCAGCAATGTGCACTCCTCCCATCTTTTGGACGGCTGTACGAACATAATCGCACTGTATTTCAGCACAATGATAAAACTTATTCTGATTCTGAGATCCAGTTCTTGTCCGATTCTCAGTCGGTTCCATATGGCTCTCCGCTGAAGTCACATAAAGACCAAACTTTTTCGGATTCGATCAACACTTTCATTCATTCATTCAACCTTTGTTTAGGCAGGTTAATCTCATTGAGCCTCGAGGACTCATTTACAAGAGAGACCTGGCTACAAACTAAAGAATGATGATGACAGCAACAGTAGAATTTCCTTGAACAATTTCCCTCCATTTCAGCAGAAGGCAACAGGGCTTCTGGGCAGGGCACTGTTGGCTTCTCGGAAATGTAGTTGTTTTGAGTGGGGATACAGTATAGGCTTATTGAGAGAAAACTACAAAATGGCTGTGTCTGTCCGAAGTTTTTTTTTGTTGTTAACTTTTTACTGTATAGTATTGTCCCAATCACGTAATATTAAAGCTGACAGTCGTGTTTCATGTACAATTTTTTTCTCGTGTACAATACTTTGAAAAAGCGCTAAAGAGCGAGTCGTCGAAAGTCAAACCGTGAAGTAGTGAGGGTCTACTGCATTGTCCACTCGCTTTTTATATCCTTATCAGCTTGACAAGGTTTCAGTGGGTGTCCTCGAAGCCAGCTGTAGTCTCACATGGCACTCCTGGCCTTCACAGATACAGTCCACAGGCAGGATGAGAGAGTGTTTGGAGAGACTACTTGGTTGTTTGTTTTAAGGGAAAGAACTCTAGTAATAATATATCCATAACTCCATAACCTCTGACCAAAATCCTCTGACAGTTAGGTCTTTAATTAATTAAATAATTTATGTATGCACACATTTTGTAATAGTCTAATAGTTTATCTGCAGCGATTACAGCGACCGTCCATCTGCTGTCCAGATCCCTCAGTGTATCCAGTAGCTGCTCCTCATTGCACACATACAACACAGAACGAGGTCCAAACATGGCTGCCTGCACATCTGGAGCCCGGCCCGGCCACCAGCCACAACCCCACACTCTCCTCCCTCCTGTGTACATTACTTCTGACTGTAAACGTGCATGTTCATACAAGCAGACCAAAATAACTCTTCGTATGGAGTCTTTAGTGCGTATAGAGATAGATGAAATGTGCATTTTAAACTGTCTGACTGGTGTTTTTCCATTCAACCTTTATTTATACAGGTTAATCCCATTGAGCCTCGGGGACTCATTAACAAGAGACCTGAATTGAGCTGCGCTTTGTTGTTGCTAACCTTTTGTCTTGTCATTTAAACAGAACAAAAAAACAGCTCCAGAAGACATATGTTGGTTATTGACAGATAGACGCACGCAATCAGAACACAGCACGCGCAGACTAGCTGACGCAGAGCTGGATGAGTTAGCGTACGATGTTGCGTGATGATTTTATCTGCAAATGCAGATGAAATCACAAACTCTTATCAGCGTGTGGGCATGTTGCGTTTGACAGAACACAATGTGTGTGGGAGATCCAGGTTTCATGGTTGTAGTGCAGCACCAGGTGGAAAACTAACATGTTTTAATGAAACACATTTTAGTACATTTTTAACATTTGTTTTAGCAGAAACAAAAACATTGAAATTTTTTTCCCCTGTATAAATGACTACAGTATATCTTTGTAAATTGAAACACAGGAGCATACAGACATCATAATTCTTATTGGTTTGAATATAGTCCTAATATTTTTAAATTTCTGACTAGACTGATTGTTACACAAAACTGGAAATGTTGACATGTTGACAGGTCAGAGTCACCAGGCAAAAAGCTTTAAATCTATACAAATGAAAGACCATGGTGTGATACCTCCACACACGTGTTTATCAATATACGGTAGATCACCACGAGTAGGTAAGTAATGAAGAATAATTCAATTAATATTTGTAGCTTAGCACCTTTTACTATTACCAATGAAGAAAATTGGTCACAATTGTCACTTACTTAAAAAGTGTTTCAGCTAAAAGGGGCACCAGAAAGTGTGTAAAAATGTGCAGAGGTGTTAGTTTGTAATTTTACACCTCAGAAATACTTTGTATTTTTTTTTTTCTAGGTGGGGGTTTGTGGGGAGGTTTTACACATTTAATTACCTGCTAATCTTTGAATGACATCAGTTTGGGAAATTTGAGTTTATTTATGACCTTACTGATGAGCTGACGACTGGTCAAAGCAGAAACAGAACAAAGTGGGTTGCTACCATCTTAAAACAACTCCGTTCTCAAAAGTTTCCCAAGTAGTTGAACAACACTTACACTGTTGCCAATTTTACATTATGGTTTTCTGGCAGAAATATTGAGATATTCCTGAAGGAAGTTCCCACCGCACTGCACAGGAAGTGCTATAACTAGTTGTGCTGCTACAGTCTGTGCAAGTAATCTGAAAATTCTGATCATGTTGTGCAAAATCAAAATGGAAAAAGTACAAAAACATCCATGATCTGCTTCAAAAAGTTTGTTTAGTAACAATACACTTTGGTCTTGGCTTTGCTCAGACAAGCCATGAGCTCGTCAGTCGAGTCAGAAATAAACTCTTTATCTCCAAACAGAGGTCATACAAAAGGTCATCCACAAAAAGTAATTCAATTTAGTTTATTTATATAGCACCAATTCACAACAAAGTTGTCTCAGGGCACTTTACCGAAACATTCCCATACTTAAAGTTCTCTATACTGTATAAAGAAGCATCAGACTTGTTGAATCTTCACTTTGTTACAGTCTCCCATCCTGAGCAAGCACAGTGGCAACAGTGGAAAGAAAAAAAAAACTTTTAAGTGAAGAATAAACCTCAAGCAGAACCAGGCTCTTGACAAGCAGCCATCTGCTTTGACCGGCTGGTTTATAAGAGGACAGAAAGGAGAGACAAACAAACACAGAATGATTGGTCCAGAAATGGGTCCAAGTGTACCTGAAAGACAAAATCACATTAAGGATAGAAAAAAATTATTACAAATACAAAACAGGTTGAGCAGAGTAAGTAAAGACAATATTATAGTGAAAAGATGTGGTCAGTTTGTCCTTCAGCAGTCTAAGCCTATAGCAGCACAACTACGGCTCAAGAACCCCAAGCCAACTCTAACTATAGGATTTATCCAAAAGGAAAGTCTTAAGCCCAGTTTTAAAACTGGACAATGTGTCAGCCTCATGAACAGAGATTAGAAGTTGGTTCCGCAAGAGAGGAGCCTGATAACTGAGAGATCTTCCTCCCGTACTGCTTTTAGAAACTCTATGAACCACAAGTAAACCTGCAGTCTGAGCGTAAAGTGCTCTGTTTGGAAAATATGGAACAATAAGATCTGTAATATAAGATGGAGCTAGGTTGTTGAGGGCTTTGTAGGTTAGAAGTAGGATTTTGAGTTAAATTCTGGATTTGACAGGGAGCCAGTGAAGAGAAGATAAAACTGGAGAGATATGATCTCTCTTACTAACTCCAGTTAAGACTCCGACAGCAACATTTTGGATCAACTGAAGACGTTTTAAAGAAGGATTTGGACACCCAGATAATAAACCATTACAATTATCCAGTCTAGATGTGACAAATGCATGAATCAGTTTTTCTGCATCATTTTTAGATAAGATGTTTTAGTGATATTACTCAGGTGGAAGGAGGTGCTTGTGGCAGCACGGAGGCGCAACTGGTAGAGCTGCTGCCTGTCAGCGAGCAGGTCCCTGGTTCAAATCCCGGTCCGGGGGCCTGTCTGGGTGGAGTTTGCATGTTCTATCCGTGCATGCGTGGGTTTCCTCCGGGTACTCCAGTTTCCTTCCACAGACCAAAAACATGCATGTTAGACTGATTGGTGACTCTAAATTGTCTCTAGGTGTGAGTGAAAGAATGAATGGTTGTTTGTCTCATTTGTCTCTATGTGTCCCTGTGATGGACTTGCGACCCATCCAGGGTGTACCCCGCCCCTCAGTGATTGCTGGACATGGGCACCAGCAACCCCCGTGACCCAAAAATGGAAGAAGCGGGTAAAAGATAATGAATGGATGGAAGAAGGTGCTTGTAGTAATGTTTTTAATGTGAGGGATAGAAGACATGTCCTGATCAAAAATAACACCAATATTTTAACATTAGTGCTGACGCCAGACTAATGCCATCCAGAGAAAGTGAAAGACTGAAAAACGTATTCCTAAAATGTTCAGGCTCAAAAACCACAATCTCAGTCTTGTCTGAATTTAAAAGCAGAAAAATAAGGGTCATCCAGGTTTTTATGTCTTTAAGACATGCTTGCAACTTAAGTAACTGATTGGATTCGTTGGGTTTCATGGACAAATTTAACTGTATCATCAGCATAAGAATGAAAATTTTATCCCATGGCCTTTAATAACTTTACCTACTGGCATCATATAAAAAGTAAAGAGTATTGGTCCAAGTACTTAACCCTGAGGTACTCCATGACTAACTTGGGTGTATTAAGAAAATTCATTATATTTACAAACTGGAATGGTAAAATATTATAAATGTTCTAAAGCTACCTTTCCTTACAGAGTACACAGACAAGCAGAAGTATAATTCTTCAACAATTTTTTGAGTATTTGCTGCGTTTCTGCTTTCTGGCAAAGTCACAACAATATTCCCTTTCTCCTACAATCAGACAAAGAAACCCAGTCCCTGTTACACATAATGATACACCTAAATACATGGGGAATCTGAAAAATGAAAAGTGTTGTCATATCTACAGTGCGTCTGCTGCTTAATAAGCTGCAATTAAGTTATTCTGTTTCATAGCCGCTGCGAGACACCTAGATAATCTCTTTTGTGTGCTGCAGAGGAGCAGGTTCAGCCCTTTTCACCTCTTTTCATCTTCTTTCCCAACCGAACAAGGGTTGACAAGTTCTTGTCGTTCCTGGCCAGTTGGGGGGAGCCCCCCAACAAAAGACCCCTTGTGTGAGACGTACCCCTGTCAGACTGCGCACTTTGATATTAAAAACTGTAGTGAGAGAAGAGGGAATGTTGGACGAGGGGAAAGATGAAAAGGATGAAAACAAACTTCTTCTGTCTCCTCGGGCTGCTGTCTGTAGGTGGGACCCTGTAATGGACTCGCAAATATTTGTCCAGTAGAAACAAAAATAAAACAGCCCTTTGACTCGCCGTGTCGTACAGTACGTCTGATCGGCGTCCGTCGGCACGACTCCGGCTCATCCCCCCCTGCAACAACCGCCCGCCTGTTCCTTTGTATTCCCACACACAGTGATCACATTGACACGTCGTGGAGCCTCTCTTTAGATGTGAACGCAGCTCTTATAGGCTGGAGCGGAGCCATCGCTGGAGGAAAGACGTCCCCTGACACTGTACCTCAACGACTGAGGCCTTGCCAGTGAAGTACAAGCAAAATGCCTGGTTGTGCTCAAAACAGCCGCGCGGGTGCCAGCAAAAACAAACCGACATCGAGGGCCGCGTTTACCTTGCCCCCAGTTTAAACCTGCACGCGAGAGCTAAACCTTGGCAGGACTCGTCGTGGCCTAATTTGGCAGAGAGCCGGTGTGCACAATGCATTATTAAAGAAAGTAAGACTTTTATGACATCCTCCTGAAACACGTAACATAAACAGATCTGTGCTGCCTACCGGCACTTTGATTCGAAGCCCATTCAGAAATGACAGACATGTGCACACTGTGCAGGTAACGGCGACGAGCTGTGGCACGTCGAGCATCGAGAAAGAACGCAGGAGCAAGTGTAACGAGGATTTGTTTTATTCTTTCAGCTCGCACGACGCCTGCTGTTATTATAACTGTGAGCCGCCCCCCCCCCCAGGGCAGCCATTACAGCATTTATATTAATTCCAACGGATTGCTCAATTTTGTTCAAACAGGCAAAATAAAATAAAAATTGAAATGATTAGACTTTCGGTAGAGGCGCATATCTGTGGCTTTGAGCACCCTCTTCACAACACCCCCTGCTTGTTGGATGCACGAGGTGCCGTTGTCCTGCAGTTGACCCGGCTCCTGTTGCTCAGGGCTCATTCCTATTAGCAATTGCTCACCGTGTTAATGGCTGTAAGAACATCACTGAGCCTGTAGGCTTTGACAGGCTGCCGCCACTCGTACCTGCAGCCACAGGCCAAGGGATCGGCGGTGGCATAAATCTGCAGAGGAATCTCTGAGAACCTTATCATCATGCACCGCGGCAAGCTGCCAAGAGCAGCACGGGGAACAGCATAATGGTAGCTGGCTTGTCTTTGTGCTCGGCCTGAACAAGTACAAGCCGAGAGATGAAAAGGCCGCAGAGGGAAGAGCTACATAAACAAAACTGCACGAGAATAACTTTAAAAGAGTTGCATGCGTGTTGCCCGTCGTATTACATGTGAAAGTCTTAAAAGAAGTTCTTAGTTGAGGATGACTCTCAGCTACTACCACACATTAACTCAACACCTGTAAAATGATCAGAGTTATAGCCATTTTTGCAATTAAGATCAATTATCCGTCACGGCTGTCCTGAATCAGGTGGACTCATGCATTGATTACTTTGAGATTGTTGTTATAATCTATTGAGTGGTTCGTGAGATATTTTGCTAACAGACAAATTGACAAAAACAGTTGATTGCCAAGTTTTAATCAAATTGCACAATCAGTGCTCAGAGCGCATGTTGGGAATGACTGTCAACAACTACCACATTAAAACTCAGTTTCTCCAGAAGTGACTGAGCTGTAACCATCAATGTCTGATAAAGTTGATCAGCTGCAGCCTCCATCTTGAATCAGGCTGACTCCAGATGTTAACTGGCTGTAAATGCAGATTGCATAATTTTTCGGGGGAGAATTTCATTAAAATCTGTTCATTGATATTTTGCTAACAGACAAACAAAAACTCACACACATGCACAGGCAGTTACATGGCCACCCCCCTTTTGTGTAGTGCAGTGTTTTTCAAGCTTTTTTGAGCCAAGGCACAGTGTTTTCATTGAAAAAAATCCTGAGGCACACCACCAACCAAAATTGTAAACATAGATACACTGTATCCGCCTACCGGTATATTAAATATATAGTCATTCTTATAAAAGCGTCTTGAATAGGAATGAAATAAACACAAACATTTATTTTTTATCATATTTTATATTTCTTATTTCAAATTGCACTTAACATGTCTTCAAAAATACACCCGAACAGTACCACAACAATGTGGTCTTAAATTTAAAGAGGTTGTAGAAAGGGTGGGCACAGTGGTTGAAAAACACTGGTGTAGTGGACAGTAAGAATGTACATACAGTATTTTACACATCAGCTACAGCAACAGTCTAAAAGTATCAGAAAAGTAGCTAAACGCATAAGCACAGTAGAAGCTAAAGCAGCAAAACACTAGCTAAAAGCTAATGTTCAACATAATTTTAGGCCAAACAGATGCCAACGTAGTAACTAAAATTGTTAAAACATACTACAGTTGAAAATGGTCAAAGTTTGCTAAAATTAAAACATCAAGTAATAATAACAAAGCATCTGGTACTAAAGTTAGCAAAACAGTTGCTAAAAGTAGCAAAACTGATGCGAAAGCAAAAGTTAATAAAATGTTAGCTAAAATATAAAATATTGCTAAAGTGCCAAATAAAAGAGGATAAAGGTACCACTTTACAATAAGGCTCCCCTTATAGAGGACTAATAAATAGTTTATAGATACATTTTTAATTCCTCTATAAACACTTTATAAAACATTAATAACTGCTTATTATGAATTAATTAAGGGTGACAGAGATAAAACTGATCAGTTTCTTGCCAAACAGTGAACCTAATCTGTTCACCTATATATTTCATCCAGAGTTGTTATATTAAACATTTCAGACTAAGTTACTACCTTGTAAGCACAATAAGCATTTGTAAACATATTTGTTTAGCATATAATATTGTACTTTATCACTGCATTATAAGTATCTACAACTAATGTATTAAAAAATAGGTTAACAAATGTACATTGTGCTTACAAGGTTGAATATAACAACTCTTGATGAAATATATGTAGGTGAACAGATTTGGTTCACTATTTGGCAAGAAACTGGTCAGTTTTGTCTCTCTCACCCTTAATTAATGCAGAATAAGCAGTTATTAATGATTTATAAAGTGTTTATGGAGGAATTAATAATGTAATTATAAACTATTTATTAGCCATCTATAAGGGGACCCTTGTTGTAAAGTGGTGCCGGATAAAAAGAAGTAGAATGGATGCTAAATGTTAAAAGTAGCAAAATGGTAGCTCAAACCTTAATCAGTGACAGAACAGTTGATAAAAACTAACAGTAGCATGTAAGTAGCTAAAAGCCAAAAGACGCTGAATAGCAGCTAAAAGCTAAGAGTGGCACAATAAAGCAAACAATAATGAAGTATGCTGAAGCAGAATTCAAAGAGACAAATGTTTCTGAAATAACTAAAGGGATAGCTATCGATTTCTTTTATACAGTACTTTTAATGAAGTTAGTTTTGTTGAGAAGTATAAAAGTTACAATAAAAATCGTCATAACATGCCATCCCCTGCTGAGCTGAAGGTTTTTATATGTCAATGGTTAAAATAGCTACCTGTAACTATCATATTTTTCTGGCATATAAGTTGCAGTTTTTTGCAGGATTTATCAGTCCTGCAACTTATACGCCAAAGTGACTTATATGTGTTTTTGTTTTCCATATTCATAACGCCATTTATGACTGATGCTTTAAAGTTCTAAGAACTGCAACAGCGAGTCCTCCCGTGCATGTTCGCTTTACTCAGCAGGTGCAGGGGGAAGGAGAGCTGGTGGCTCTAGCCACGATGGATGGATGGATGGTTGGATGGATGGTGCCACGCTGCCCAGGCAAAATGAAGCTGTTCTGACCATTAAATAAAAGCCTAATAAACGTGACGGGGCAGTGGTGATGCTTAATAAATGCGACTTATAAACTGTATGTTTTTTCCTCCTCGTGATGCTTTTTTTTTTTACTGCTTATACGCTGGAAAATACGGTAAATTAGTTTAATGGGGGAAAAATAGAGGAAACTATAAACTGTAAAATATTTGTGTGACCGCTGACTCAGCATTCACACAAATATCATGAATACATTGTCTGTTTGATGTTGATCCCTTTGTGTGTTGTCTGGTTTATCCAGAGAAGTATGGTAAAAACACACTATTTGTGACCCATTTAACATTCAGAGTGCTCGTCAGAGAGCGTCTCTCCTGTCTGCTCGTCTCCGTCCCCTCCGTCTTACAGCAGGGCGCTCTCTGAAGTTGGCGCTTGCACTCTTTCTGTTGAGGCTTTAACAGGAGCCAGATGAAAGACAGCCGCAGATTAAGATGTTAAACAGCCGCACATGGGATGGCACGAGGCGAGGGAAGCAGCTGGAGCTTGAAGCCTGGCTGAAATGGAGACAAACAAACCCCCTGAGAAACTCAGATGGACATCCTGGAGGAGTAAGACAAGGCATTAACACCAGCTCCTCTCGTTTAGTCGGGAAGCCCTGAGGGGACACTTATGTTCTCAAGGAGCCTGGAAACTGAACATCCAGAGCTTTTCCTCCTGGTTCTTTCTGTCATCATCGAAAGGGTTTGTTCTAGGAAAACAATTACCGTATTTTCTGGTGTATAGGTCGCACCGGTGTATAGGTCGCATTGTCCCAATTATCACCAATAGATTGGAAAAATCCCTAGATAGGTCGCACCTACGTTTAGCTCTGCTGCAAATGTCTGCCACAGGAGCACACAGCAAGGCTTTTAATAAGATTAACACTTAAAAACAATTATTTGTTTGATAAAAATCATAGCAAATATGTGTCTGAACTGAACTTTTCCTTAATAAATGAGCGTAATTGTGAAATGAGCTGGATTTAAAAATTAGTTTTGCCGAAAATGATAACAAGCCATATATAGGTCGCACCTGAGTATAGGTCGCAGGCCTTGAAAAAACAATAAAAAGGTGCGACCTATACACCGGAAAATACAGTAATAAATATGTGTCCATATCCACAGTATTCCTACGTCCCATGATGCTTTGCGCGAAATGTGCACACGACTTCCGGTTGACCGGAAACCCCGTTTGTTTACATGCGAGTAATACAGTTGAAGACAGTCCAAACTTTGTTGTTTTAGTTCATTAAAAATGTGGGAACACCACTCGTTTTGTTAAAAGAGGAGGGACAAATAAAAAGAAATTACAGATGTTACCTGATCGCGCAGACATAATTTAAAAATAACGCGTTTGCTCCGGCCTCTCGGCTAAGGTTTATTAGCAGCTATCTCGGCTAAAGATACCAGTCGCGTCTGAGATCTATCGTTTTAAGACAGTAAATCTTCCAAAACTCTCATTAATAAACCCTCCCCGACTAAAAAGATGTTACCTGATCGCGCAGACATAATTTAAAAATACATAAATAGCGAACGCGTTTGCTCCGGCCTCTCGGCTAAGGTTTGTTAGCAGCTATCTCGGCTAAAGATACCGGTCGCGTCTGAGATCTATCGTTTTAAGACAGTAAATCTTCCAAAACTCTCATTAATAAACCCTCCCCGAATAAAAATATGTTACCTGATCGCGCAGACATAATTTAAAAATACATAAATAGCGAACGCGTTTGCTCCGGCCTCTCGGCTAAGGTTTATTAGCAGCTATCTCGGCTAAAGATACCGGTCGCGCCTGACATATATCATTTTAAGACAGTAAATCATCCAAAACTCTCATTAATAAACCCTCCCTGAATAAAAAGAAATTACAGATGTTACCTGATCGCGCAGACACAGCCATAGAGTAGGATGCAGGGACACTCTTTCTTTGTTTTGGGTCCGTGTTGAAAACACTGTTGTTTTAGCCAAAGATTTAGCTTGGTCCGGTTGTTGGTGCAGCCGCGAACAGCACAGCAGGTACCTGAACCCCGGTAGGACATTTCAGTAAACGTTCCGTTTAAACAAAAGCTGTGTTTGCTCCGATAAAATGAATGAAAATAACTTTCAAAAACACCCGCGATCCATACTCGCCTATGGAATACAGGCACTTCCGGTGTCGGACAGGAAGTACAATGCACATTCGCTTCTACAGTGACACCCCCAAGAATACTGTGGATACAGTGTTGGGGTGTAGCTGATCCTGCAGCAGTCCTGTCACAGGTGTTGGATGTGAAGTTACGCTGCGCCGGTTTAGCCAAGTCTGACAGAAATCTAAAGCAGCAGCGCAATCGTCCATGTTGCTTTTAAGACGCAGGACAATGTAGCAGCTCATAAAACATTTACTCAGGGGAAAGAGGTGAGTTTAAAAGCATTTTAGTGGTTTGATTGTTAAACAAAGACCGTCCAACTAAAAGTCTGGGAAGTGCAGAAACAATCCACACAGCTCTGAAATATATATGTGACTACAGTACAGTGAAGATTTAAATCGAATTAGCGATCAGCTTCCCACTCACGTTACTCTTACAGGGCCAGCTTAAAGTCAGTAAAATAAACAGTGTTGTTAAGCTGATGGAAGCCATTGTGTGCAGCCAGACTGGTGTTCTCCCCTTCCATGAAAATCACCAAAAAATGATGGAATGATTACAAAGGCAGGTCCGTTTTGTTTAATGCGTTGTAAGATGGATGACGTACACCTTGCGCTCCGTTTTGACATTCGTTTGAAAGAAGACACGTCCACTCCAGCAGTCACATTCCTGGCCTCTTGCTGGCACTCGTACGCTCCGCAGGTATGCCAGTGTGAAGACAAGCAGTGGTGTGTGCCCCAGGAATGTGAAACTTGACCTCTGGGGCTGGAATCTGAGTGGCCTCACTCGTCTTTACTCCTTTCGGTTCTCAGAGCCGGCCTGCAGGCTCCAACACATACAGCCTGTCGAGCCCTGTGACGCCAGCTTAATGAAAATCACACAAGAGGAAGTGAGGTCCTCGTGAGGAAGTTCTCATGCTGTTTGTCTTTTTTAATATATGTCAGTTTTTACATTAAAAAACAGAGAAAATATTACAGAGACAGAGGGGACAGAGTTACAGATCTTCTGGTCAACCTTTGTGAATGATCTCATGAAAGATCTTGTTAGGATACTCTCCGCTACTACCTCAAAATTGTTTTAGCACCTTGACACTGACTGTGTTAACCATTTCAGTGAGGACTAAATTTGATTAGCTGTGTCAGCCATGTTAAAATTGATCAGTTGTAGATGTGTCCCTAACTAGAAATCTGCATTTCTTGCAAAAATGCAGTGTGGATGTTTATTGCAGGAAAAACTCACTGAAAAACAGCTGAAATTTGCTAAAAAAAACAACAACAAAAACATGCTGAAATGTAGCTGAAATGGAAGAACAAGTCTAAATTAGCAGAAGCAAGCAGATAGAACACGTATTTGCTGAATTAGGTTTAAATAAGCCGAAATGAGCACAAAAGTTAGGAAATTAGCTAAAGATGGCTGGAATTAACAACAAAAAAGAAAAGAAAAAAGGCTGAAGAGGCAGAAAGAAGATTAAACTAACAGAAGGAAGCAGAAAGAACTGAAATGATCTATAAAAAAGTGGGCTTAGCTGAAAAAGCTAAAATTAGCATAAAAAGCTAAATACCGTAGTAGCCGAAAGAGCAGAAAAAGCTGAAACTAGCAGAAAAAATTGAAATGAGCCTAACAAGCTGAAATTAGTACAGTCAGCTGAAAGAAGCAGAAACTAACATGAAAAAGTTGAATTTATCTGAAAACTGAAGAAATTGGCTAAAAATGCTAAAAAGCTATGCTGAAAAGTTACAGCAAGCTTAAATTAGCCATAGAAAGCAGAAAAAGCACATTTGCCCAATAAGGCTGAAAGAAGCAGAAATTAGCACAAAAAAGTGGAAATTCTGTGAAAAAAGCTACATTTAGCACCAAAACAAACGAACAAACAAAACAAAACAAAAAAAGAGCTAAAAATGAAGAAAGAAACTGAAATTACCAGAAGGAAGTGGAGAGAGCACATTTAGTTGAAATTATTGCAACAAATGTGGAATCAGATGAAAAAGCTAAAATTAGCATAAAACAGCTAAATGGTAGCTGAAACCACTGAAGCTAGCAGAAATAAGCTAAAAAAGTGCATAACAAGCTGACATTAGCATAAATAATTTAACTAGGCTTAAAGTAGTAGAAATTAGCACAAATTAGCTATAAAATACTGAAAATTTAGATTCAGTTTTTTGCCAAGTTTTAATTACCAAAAGAAAGCAGAGAAAACACTTTTGCCCAGTCTTAAAGAAACAGAAATTGTCTGAAAAAGTTGAAATTTGCACACACACACACACACACACACACACACACACACACACACACACACA
>JBBPBX010002785.1:35738-45839 GCA_038048925.1 Garcialebias charrua | reverse complement strand
ACACACACACACACACACACACACACACACAAAAACAATGCTAAAAAGTAGCTAAAAAGGCAGAAAGAAGCATTACCAGAAGGAAGTGGAGAGAGCACATTTTTGCTGAATTAGGCCAAATTATTTTGTAATGAAAGCAAAATAATGCGGAATTAGACGAAAAAAGCAAAACTGAGCAGAAAACAGCTAAATAGTAGCTGAAATAGCAGAAAATAATGAAACTTGCTGAAGTAAGCTGAGAGGAGAATAACAAGCTGAAATTAGCAGAAAGTTACAAGCACAAACATGTTGTAGTTAGCAGAAATAATCTGAAAGGAGCACAAAACAGCTGAACAAACAGCTGAAATTAGATGAAAAGAGCTGAAAAAGTTTAAATTTGCACAAAAAGCTGAAAGAAGCTGAAGCAGAACAAAATGTGAAAGAAGGAAAATGAGCTCAATTCATTTTCAATGAGAGAAAAAAAATGTCAGAAAAGGCTAAATATGTCCAAAAGCTAAAGTTGCACCAATACTTATTCTTCTTCTTTCGGCTTTTCCCTCTTCAGGTGTGCCACAGCGAGTCATCCTCCTCCACCTCACTCTGTCCTCTGCATCCTCTGTCCTCACCCCAACTACCTCCATGTCCTCTCTAACTGCATCCATATATCTCCTCTTTGTCTTTTTCCTGGCAGCTGCATTTCTTCTACCAATATACCCACTGTCCCTCCTCTGGACATGTCCAAACCATCTCAGTCTGGTCTCTCTAACTTTATCTCCCAGTTGTTCAACATGTGCTGTACCTCTGATTATCTCATTCCTGATCTTATCCATCCTTGTCACTCCTAAGGAGAACCTCAGCATCTTCATTTCTGCCAAAGTTGCACCAATACCAAAAGTCAAACCACCCTTCTCCTGAACAAGCTGAATGTTTTGAATAATTGTAGAACTAGAAAAATGCTGAAAAACATATGAAAAAAAAAGAAAGAATCACAATCGTATGAATGCTTCATAAACATTCACACCATTATAACTTTGTTAGAGTTTCATTACGATCCATTCGGAGGTTCATGGATATTTTGCAAACAGACAAATAGGGTTGACACCAACAGTTAACCCAGGGTTTCCAGCAAAGACATTGCACAACATGTAGAGCTCAGAGTGTGTGTTGTGAATGACTTTCAGCTACCACCACACCAAATTTGACCTCAGTTTATGTAAAACTGGCTGAGTTATACCAATTTATGTCTTGACTAGTTTTGCTGTGGCAGCCATCTCACATTGGATGAGTCCAAGCTGACTCACTCACATTACGTGTTGGTAACGAGTGTAAGTCCCAAACCCTAACGCTACAAACACATAAAGAGTGACATCAGTTTTTACGTCTTTGTCAAAAGTCAAAAACATTCTTCTCTCAGTTCTCAAAGACAGAGTCACGGTTGCTCATTCTCCATTTGGTTTCTCAGCAAGCAAAGAAACACAACAAAACAGAACCAGGGACTTAGACGCCTCGGCTCCTGAGGGGAGGAGAGGAGGAGGAAGAAAGACCGCAGAAAAGAAAGTTAGGCTGGGTCTAAGTGGTGTTTCGGCAGCTCCCGCCACCCAATCAGCCCCGGTCCACACAACCACCGTCTCTGAAGCCAAACCTCAAGCTGGAAGCTTGGAAGGTAAAGCAGTGTGACTGCATTTCCTGAGTCCACCCCACTTAAACTCACAATATGGAACATATTAGGAGGACTGAAAAAAAAGGGTGGCGGGTGGGGGGTAGCGTTCCTAGATGTTCTCTTCGACTCGGGGAAAAAAATGTCAGACTTCTTTAAAACTTGTTACAAACTGGGTCTGTGGAAATACTTGGTAGAGCCTTTAGTGAGAATAATGAGCGTGATTTACAAGTACTTTCCTAAAATTGTAGACTCTGCGTTACGTAAGTGTACCTTAAATTACTTAGTGCAAAGTGAGCTATGATTGGTTCTTTCAAAGTCACATAAAAAAAACACCACAGGCCAGGACAACCACAACCATGCAGGCCCAAAAATATGTATCAGAGCACGGCTGTAATGCTCTGCACTCAGGAGCTGCTGCCTCAGTCTGAAGCAGAAGGTCTGCCAGTAAAGCACCTCCGTTAAAACCAATATTAGACAGAAACTCATGCAAAATGAAAGAAACATTGATTAAAGTATGATGCTCATTGCACCACCTGGTGGTGGTTGGGTTAAATGCAGAGACGAATTTCGTCTTGTATGGGAAACATACACAGATTACAAAAATGGACATTTATTATTTATTTATTTATTTTCTAACAGTTCTAATAGAGAGCCCACAGCCTGCTCCCTTTCATGCCAGATCTCACCTTTCATTGAGAAATTATGGGAACTATAGCCATTTTGATCAAAACCTTGAAAATAACATTTTGTGCAATGACACGCGAGATTGCAATATCTCACTCGTAGCTCTTGGCATACGTGTTGTGAATGACTGTCGGCTATCGCATCAGATTTTAGCTCAATTTTTTAAAGATTCACTGAGGTATCTTACCACCTAGCATCTTGAATTTGAGAGCCTCCAAAAGCTAATCAATTGCAGATGTACATCAAAGTTCTGAGAGTTTTGTTGACAAGCGTCCAGTGGTTCATGAGATATTTTGCTAACAGAGTTGACTGTAGATGGTCTTTTGACAAAGATGGCACAGTGTTGGGGGCAGTACTCAACTCATACACAATGAATTTTAGCTCAGTACTGTGTAAATTGTATGAATTTTAGTCATGTTTGTGTTTTCTGAAGCTAGTTGGATGTGGCGGCCATCTTGAATTCATCTGAGTCCTAAACATTTTTGGTTGTACAGTATTCTTCACGGTTCGACTTTCGTGTACTCGCTCTTTCGGGGTTTTCAACGATTGTCAACTTTAAAGCTTCAGTATGTAGCTTTTTTTATAAACATATTTCTTCACTCTGTCACTACCTCCTGACAGACTGATGTTAGCCAGGTAATCTCTGAAAAAAATGAAAAAAAATATTGTCCCCTTGCTTCTCCAGGTGGTAAATAAGCATTTCTAAAAAGAAAAGGTGACACGCCATTTTCCAGCCAATAAAAACAGAGTTTGTAACCAGCCAATAAAAACAGAGCTTGAATTTGAATCAGCCAATAAAAACAGAGCTTGAATTTGAATTTCCACAGACCATGGGAGAGCAGAGCCATATATGGCTCTGAGGGGGAGGGATCAGAATGCTTTGCCTGTTGAAAATATTTCTAAGTTCTGCAGTTCTACAGAAACTACAGACTGAACCTTTAATATTACTCAAGGACTGGGATAAAATGTTAACGGGGAAAAAACCTTCGGACAGACGCCACCATTTTGTGCTGTAATTTCCTGAGTATTGAGCGTACCTGAAACAGCGCCCACAAAAAAAAAAGTACATACATAAGCCACACTAGTGTATAAGCCGCGGGTGACCATGTTGTAACATGAGATTCAGAAAGTTTTTTTTATCTTCTAATTAAATACATATCTGTAACAATTACGTACAGTAATTTTTTTTCTGAACAGTGCACGGCTGGTAAAAAAAAATACTGTATATACAGTAGCCTACCATTTATCACTATCTTCGTCTTCCTCCTGCCTGCCTTAGCCTGTCAAAAAAATAATTACAAAAATCCATAAATTAGCTGCAGCATTGTATACGCCGCTGTGTTCAAATCGTGTGAAAAAAGTAGCAGCTTATAGTCCAGAAATTACGGTATTTTCTTTCAATAAGCCAACACTGTATTGCAAGTCAAAAGAACTACATTACCCAGAAGCCAACAGTGCTTTCTGCTGCTGCTTTCTGCCGAAATGGAGGTAAAGTTTTGATCCGGTCCGAACCTGAGTAAAAAGTTTGGTCCATATTAATTGTGACTTCGGTGCCGAGTGGATGCAGAGTCGTATGGAACCAACCGGGAATTGGACCAGAACACTTCCAGCCTCATCGGTCAATCTGAGTGCTGCTTGCCAGCCCAGGGAGCCTCTGGAGCGGCTGTAGAGAGCCGATCAGAACTAGACCAGAACTGGACCAAGGCTGGTGAGTACCCATATAAAATTTTGGAGTAGCTACTGCAGTACATACGTATGTTGGTAAAATCACGTGGATTTAAGAGCTTAGAACATTGCAAAAGTATAGAAAGGGTTTATTAAGCCTTAAATAAATATAGCGTTCCGACTTTGCGGTTTTTCACCTATCGCGGGGGTGGGTGGAAAATAATCCCCGCAATAATCGAGGGACTACTGTAGCTGGAAACCTAATGATGTTTCCAGGTCTCTCTTGTAAATGAGTCCTCGAGGCTCAATGGGATTAACCTGCCTAAATAAAGATTGAATGATTGATTACTTTCTGAAAATGTCATTAAAATTTGTTCAGTGGTCCATGAGATGTTTAGCTAATGACACAGGCAAACAGGCGAAAACACGTCTCAGTCTCTGTCCACAGCAGCAGGCAATTATGAACTCTTGTCTCGTGTAGGAGCTTAAATCATTCAGGAACTTTGCTTTTAGAGTGCAAAAAATCCGTTTAGACCAGAGAAACCAAACAGTGTCACTCTTCCATGCACTTAAAGTCAGTAAAGAGTAACTTCACCCAGTCTGACTCAGTCGTGAAAATGTCAGACGCAGAATGCAAACAAAGTACAACAGCCTTTACTGTGACCTGCCTTTTGAAGTTATGTCTCACGTGTGATAGGCCAAACACGCTAATTCAGGTTTTTCAAACGTTTAATGAACTTGCCACAATCAGAACCACATTGCGCTCATGATTCGACTTTGGGAGGCGGCAACGACTGAGCCTAAGGGTGTGTGTTAGTGTGTGTGCGCTCACACTGTGGCATTCTTTTAACCTCTGTGGAAACTCACTAAAATAAATCCTTTGCATACGTCAGAGAGGCCCCTGCGCACCCTGTAATTACAGGCGGGAGTGGATTTGCAGAGGAGCATCAGGACCGGGCTGCTTTTGGCTTCTGGGGAAGAAAAAAAAAAAGTAAATGCTTACTGTATGGCCTAATCCAGGCTTGGAGCTCTGCAACACAGAAGCAGAAACATGGTTGTTCATTCAGCAGCTAAAATGTCTCTATGGAAGGCAGTTTTTGCTAAATCTATTGCGTATTCAAACGAGCTTGTAATGTTTGTGGATGGACTACACACACCTTTGACACGTAAGCATCAGTCACACCCCTTGTCTTAAATTCAGCTCATAAGAAGTTGGAAAAGTACCTGAAAGAGTAAGCCTCTGTATCCCCATCTTGCACTGTGTGTTAGCCCATAATCCTCTCTGAGAGCGTGGATCCCCTGCGCACTTGCATGTGCTCGCACGCCCAGTAAAGTGGCGAGCACGGCAGCTGCTGCGAGGAGCCATAATTAACACTCTCAGCCAAGGTGAGAGGACTTCCGCGGGCCGCCGTTCATGAGAGACAAGAGAGCAGGAAGCATTCGGCGTAATCTTTGTTTCAAACGGTCCTATTACCTCAATGGGCTTTTACTGGGGCCAGATGTTTGGGATGGGGTGGGGTGGGGGGTGTCACCATCGGTAGCTGCAGTGTGTTCACATCTGCTTGGCTTGGATGAGCTACTAACTCTGCTTGGATCTGCTTTAACTCTCACTGTAAAAGAACCTGGCTTATAACGTTGGGATTACCTGTTGGAGCCAACTCTGTCTGTTAGCAAAGAATCTCATGAATCCATGGACACATTTCAACAAAGAACATTTACAGCTGATTAACCTTTGCAGGGAACCAGGTTCAAGTTGGCCGCCACAATCAACTGACCTTAGAAAGCACAAAAATTGTGCTAAAATTAGGTGAGATAGTGGCTAAGAGTAATTCCCAACACATAAACAGATCATGTGAGATATTGAAAGGCACAAATGTGACGAGAACCAGTTTTGGACCATCACAGCAACACCAAAAACAGGAAAGGTTTAAATACGTTTATTGTAAACACGCTGCTTCTGGTCGAGGTCTGGATCCTGGGGCCGGTCCGATCTTCTGTCTTGATGGTTTGACTTGGGCTGTAGTCTCGCTGTTGCCGGTGATGTCACTCAGGGAGAGTGAACAACAGCAGCGGAGCGGTCCAGGAGCGTTGAGAGAAAGGGGAATTCAGGTTTGTGGTCCAGTAATCAGAGTCAGTCAGAGAGAGTCAGAGAATCTTTACTATCATTTGCACCGCATGTGGTACATGTGATGAAACGAGATTACGGTATGTACACAAGATTATGTAATCATGGCAGTGGTCAAACACAGGGAAGCAGAGAGCAAAAGCCAGAGCTAAAGCGTGATCCAAAGACTTAGTCGAGAGAGAATATAAGGTTGGTACCGAGGTCAGATGAGCAGACAATCCAAAAGGGCAAGGCAAGGAGAGGAGTCATAAAACAGGCTGAGGTTCGAGGTAAAAAGTCAAAACAAGGTAATTCTGAATTTCTACTACCGGTACTTGGTGAAGTTCAGGAATTTGGCACTGAATGAAGGTGAACAGGTAGCTTTAGCAGGGAGATGAACAGGTGCAGTGAATGAAGGCTGATTGCAGAAACCAGGCAGAGGGAGAGTGGAGCTGAGTGATGGACATGAGCTGGAAATACTTGGCCGGGAGAACAAAAACATGAACACATGACAAACAGAGGCAGGTGAGGGGCAAAAATGTGACAAGAAGGTGTAGAAGCAGTGAAGCCGACTTGGGACCTGGAAGTCCCAGGTTCGAGCCCCAGTCATTGCACATCTCGGGGTGTGTCTGAGCAGCACACCCTATCCCCAATTGCTCCCTGGGTGCTATCAATAGCTGCACTGCTCCACTTGGGGGTGGATGGGTTAAATGCAGCCAATTTCACTATTGTATGAAACATACAATGATTATAACACATTCTAAAAAAAGCTACCGGTAAGTCTGGTCCTCTGGACATTCAAAAAACAAAACAAAGCAAAATTATTGTAGAAACGTTTCAGCTTTCCTCTGAAATAATTCTTCACTCTGAGGTGCTGTACTCAGCTCAGTCTTATGAGGTCTCAGTTTCTGATAGAGTATATGTGCAAACTGAGGTGTACCGCAAACCCACCCACACAGACCAGTATTTACAGTTTGACTCCCATCACCCTCTGGAGCACAAGTTAGGAGTCATCAGGACTCTGTACCACAGAGCAGACAGCGTCCCCACTAACTCAGGAGCCAGACAGAAGGAGAAATCACACACAAAACAGGCTCTAGAGAAATGTGGATATCCTAACTGGGCCTTCCTGAAAGCAGAGAAGAAACCCAAACAGGACTCCAGCCAACCATCAGGTGAAAAGAAGGAACCCAGACCCAGACCAGTGGTCATTCCATATGTTGCGGGAGTTTCAGAGAAACTGAGACGTTTATTTTCTAAACACAACGTCCCAGTGGCTTTTAAACCCCAAAATACATTACGGCAAAGACTGGTTCATCCCAAAGATCCAGTCCCCCGGCACAAACAGAGTAATATTGTGTATGCTGTTCAGTGTCAGGAGGGCTGTGATCAGTCTTACATCGGGGAAACTAAACAGCCACTGGCCAAAAGGATGGCCCAGCACAGAAGATCAACATCATCAGGTCAGGACTCTGCAGTCTACACTCATCTCCAGGTCAGAGGTCACTCTTTCAGGGATGAAGATGTTCACATCCTTGATAGAGAGGAACGATGGTTTGAGAGAGGAGTAAAGGAGGCCATCTTTGTGAAAAGAAACCGTCCATCATTAAACAGAGGTGGAGGCCTCCGGGTTCAACTGTCCCCCTCTTACAATGCTGTTATTGCTAGTATCACTCAGCCCTCTGTGAATAGCAAACAACCATCAGGGTGCTAACGATCCATCGTTAGGCTGATGGTCCTCCTTGATCATGTGAGCAGCTGGTTTTGGCTGTCATCAGCCAACTGGTTGATCCACTGTGAGAGGGTGCTATTTATAAGACTGAGCTGAATACAGCAGCTCAGACTGAGGAAGTCTTTCAGAGGAAAGATGAAACGTTTCTTACTTTTTTGTTTTGTTTTTTTGAATGTCCAGAGAACCAGACTTAGCATCAGGGTATCATAACACATTATTATTAATAATTTTGAGGTTTGATCAAAATGACTGTCATTTCATGACATGGAACTGATCTTAGTTTAAACCCTTTGCATGGAAGCTGGAGGTGACATGCATCCCTTCAAGGAATGCCAGGCATATGGATATCGATTTATTGACCTTTGATTCATATTGTGAATATAGAACCAGAGGCTTAGAGGAAAAAATGGACAGCCTGAAGAAATTAATGAGGCTTTGGCAGGAAGCAGGCCATAATAACAGGGTTTCAAAACAGTGCTTTAAAAAGCAGTTGTCCATTCAAGTGCAAGTCACTCCACAGTAGCTCAGAGGAGCTTTCCTCTCCGATTTCCGTTTGAAGTTAAAGTTGTACCAACTCAACTACTTTTTAACAGTAATGGCGCTTTCGTTTTTGGTGGGGGCTGAAAGCAGGACCATATATGCTGCTGTTAATCAATGCCATTCCTGAGTCAGATCCTCACGAAGAACACAAAGCTGCGTAAACCGCTCTTTCCCTTTCGTTTTGCCCAGACTTCCATTCTTCCTGCCACAACTATTCCAGCTCAGGAACAGACCAAAGCAGGCGCCTTACAAGAGATGCAGCCAGGGGTGGATGTTGTATTTTCACTTGGCCTCTCTCCCCCAGCCTTGTCTAATTGGACCACCTCTTATACTCGCTGCAGTGGTTCGTGTGATCTGCTCACTGTGTCCTACCTCCTCACCACCCGCTATAATGGCGTGTCAGTTCCTCTCCAGTGGTGATGTGGGTCCGTTTTTCTTCCCATAACAGAGACACAAAGGAGCAGGATAATGGCCACGGTTGTAAGGAAGAGAGTGGAGGCAGAGACAAGAGGCGGAGTGGAGACACTCCTCTCTGGTGTTTGAACTCTTCATAGTTTCGGCTCCAGACAGACAGCGGGCCTAAAGGAGGCTGTTGGTGCCTTTAGGGAGGAGGCGCACGGACGGAGATGCTCACTCAGCAGCGCACACAGAGAGGGAGTGTTTTCAACAAAAAGAACGACAAATTAATATATAGGATAAGCGTTTTCCCTCTTGTGTTGTTCAGCAACGTAAAAAAAAATCTAACCTGAAACATACAACATAACGTATATGGACAGCATAAACTTTCCCACAGTCCAATCAAGAGTGTCGCTGAATGCGTCCATTGCTGAATGCTGGCAGAGACTGCTACACCCCCTCCTCTCATCACCATCACCGCCAACCTGACAACCCAACACCAGCAATTATGAAGGAAGCCAGCTAAACCACATCCAGTTTGGCTGTAGTTTTTAAGATTCCAGCAGGCTTGTAAAACATCCCGTTTCTCTGCACACATTCCAGTATCACTGTGGTGGTTTCAGGGTGCTGTTCTAACAAGGCCCATTGTGAGACCGTCAACAATGACACGCTGCATTAGGAAGAACGTCTGAAAACAAAAGAAAAAACACACACCCCGACTTCTGAGATCCAGTCAGTTCATTGTTTCCTCCTACTCTGTCCCTCTACCCTCCAGTCTCTTCACAGTTGTCATTACTGGGGCTCCTCGGGACCTCAAGGACATCTGGATCAGCTGAGATAGCTTCTCTTAAAATATAATTACAAGCATCATAGTGCAGATTCTACAGGAACATGGCTGGAAGCAATGATCTGCCGAGTGTTTCATTAACTCTACAATGCCCACAAATGACGCAGACATCACATTACTCTTCGTAATGACCTGATGGCTTTAGCTGAGAGAAAGAACAAGATTTGAGTTGTGCATCATGTGCGTCAGAACTATTGGCTTTTTGCTTGTAATGTTATACAGTTTAAGGACTGTACAGGGGAATGTACCAAACGGTCTAACAGCTCCCATTTGAGACAAGTTTGGTCCAGTCGAACATATCACGTTCATAATTATACAAATAGAAGAAAAACATTGATGCAGACCAAACAGAATCATTATGCAAACACTTTATTATCAATGTGTGAATGGTGTTAGCTTTTTGTCTGGATATTAATATATATGAAAACTATACATCAAATCCAGTCTTATCCTAATTTTGCTGTATAATTTCTCAAATTACTAATGAATTTATA
>JBBPBX010002785.1:0-21104 GCA_038048925.1 Garcialebias charrua | reverse complement strand
TTTTTAAGCATTGCAATGCAGATATTATTTTTATTTCGGCTGCTACCTTTATCAAAAATAAATTTTTATTTCACGTTAAATTGCCATTTTCAAAAACTGGCCATGTAAAATGCAGCCGCATGAGTTACTGGCCACTTGGTCACAAACAATTTTCTTTTTTTCTTTCAACTGCTCCGTTCTTCAGGGGTCGCCACAGCGAACTAACTCAAACGAAGACTTGGCAGTTATTTTTATGCCGGATGTCCTTCCTGATACAACCACAGACCACTGAGCTACCACAGCTCTCTGTGTGGAGCAGAGAGCTGACATCTAGGGTGCCTGAGGGAGCAGATGGTGGGGGTTAAGGGCCTTGCTCAAGGACCAAGGATGGGGCGAGAGGGCAGAGGCAGGTGTCGGTGCTTCACCTATCCCACCCACATTTTGATGTTGTTGGTACTGGGAATTGAACTGGCGATCTTCCAATCACAGGCCCACCTTCTCTAACCTCTGCGCCACCACTCCCATTCCCACATTCAGTGAAACTGAACCTATATTATTTAGGTTAAGTTTCTTTTTTGCTTATTTTCTTGCTAAGTTGAATCACCAACTACCATATTTTTCACTATATAAGTCACAGTTTTTTTGCATAATTTATATGCCCTGCAACTTATAGGCCGAAGTGACATATTTACGGATTTTTTTCACCATATTTATAAACCAATTTTTAGCTGAGATATAACAGTTTTCATTCATTCTGATTGAAAATATTGGAACATTACCATTTTCAGCCACTAGATAGAAGCAGAGTAGTAGTAGTAGTAGTTGTAGTAGCAGTAAGGCATGCCGTTGTATCATGTAATAGGTAAAAGTGGCTACAATGACAAATTCAAAAAGTTTAATAAAAAACAGCTAGACTTTATTTATTATATTTTACTTTATACTTTGCTTTTTTTTCTTGAACTTTTTTTGAATTTATCATGTCCTAGATGAATGAGAATTTTCACCAGATATTAATGACAGCATCAGCTTGCCATAATCCCTCCACCTTGTTCTGCTCGCTGCTTGGAACCGTCAAAAAAGCTGCACCGCCCTGGCGAAATGCAGCTAATTTGACCATTAAAGTGCATTTATTAAGCAAACGTCAGACTGAGACACACCTTTACTATAATTTTGAGCAAACAAAGAATTGTTTTTAAGTGTTAATCTTGTTAGGTTCTTGTTAAAGTCCTCCGGTGCATGCTCCCGCGGCAGCCATTTGGCAGCCCATTGATTTTTGGCACAACACCGGCCCACATTTTGTAGCGGAACCGAGCCGCTGCTGTTCTGCCTAACTGAAGACATTTCTAAATTCAGGCCACATTTCCGGGTTGTCAGCAGTGATGCATAACAAACGCAACGCGCCAAAGGTGCTGTGGAGCTTTTAACAATAAGATGTTGCCCACATTACCTTCCCCGCGACTATTCAGCGATAATAATAAGCGCTGTTTACATAGCACCCGATGCTAATGCCAACGACGCCCAGGGAGAAATTCATGACTTACTCACCTCGCTGCAGTGTAAATATCCTGAGGGGCTTTTCATTGTCTCCGGGGACTTCAATCATGTGGATTTACGTGTCATCCTTCCAACCTTCAATCAGCACGTTTTCACAGCAACACGAGGAAATAAGACGCTAGACCAAGTCTTCACGAATGTGAAGGGGGCGTACACGGCGAAGCCACGCCCACCGCTCGGGGCTTCCGACCATCGCTCCCTGTTATTGGTCCCTAGACAGCTACCCCCACTCAGACGTTCCAAGCCGGAACAAAGAGAGATCACATTGTGGCGCCAAGATAGTACCCCCATGCTAAGAGACTGCTTTGAAAACACAAACTGGTCTGTCTTCAAAGAGGCAGCTACGAATGGAAGTTCAGTTGACCTGGAACTTTATGCTTCCTCAGTCCTGGGTTACATCAGTACATGTGCTGAAAATGTATCCATAAGAAAGTATGTTAAATTTTACCCCAATCAAAAACCCTGGCTAAATAAGGATGTCCGCACCCTGCTGGCAGCCAGGGACACTGCATTCAAGTCTAGAGATACTGAGGAGTTGAGAAAGTGCAGGAGAGAACTGGATGATGGCATAAAGAAGGCCAAAGCCGCGTATGCACAGAGGATCGAGGGTCAGTTCATCTCACATGATCCACGGAGCATGTGGCAGGGCATCAAATGCTTAACAGACTACAAGGGCAAAAGCAAACAATGCCCCAGGGACCCATCCCTGCCTGATGCCCTCAATAAGTTTTATGCACGTTTTGAAGATCCAAACAGACCAGCTAGCACCAGACTCACCTCATCACCAGACGAGGAGCACCTCAAAGTGACCGCAGCAGAAGTGAGAGGTAGTCTCAGAAGGATCAACCCTCATAAAGCTACGGGTCCAGACAACATCCCAGGGAAAGTTCTGAAGGAATGTGCGGACCAGCTCTGTGAGGTGCTGGCTGACGTCTTCACCACCTCACTTTCACTGGAGTCAGTTCCCACCTGCCTGAAGACTGCCACCATCATCCCAGTCCCAAAAAGCTCCACAGTGACTGGTCTGAATGACTATAGACCGGTGGCTCTCACCCCGATAGTCGCTAAATGTTTTGAGAAACTGGTCATGTCCCACATCAAGACAACCGTCAACATCAGCGAGGACCCTCATCAATATGCATACCGCGAGAACCGATCAACAGAGGACGCCATCTCCTCTGTGGTCCACACTGCTCTCACCCACCTGGATCAGAAGGACTCATACGTGCGTCTGCTCTTTGTGGACTTCACATCTGCCTTCAACACCATGATCCCCCAAACTCTGATAGACAAACTATCCACACTTGGACTAAGCCCCTCCATCTGTAACTGGGTACTAGACTTCTTAACAAACAGACCACAGTCCGTGAAGATCCACAACTTCTCCTCCTCCACCATCACCCTCAGCACTGGCTCTCCTCAAGGATGTGTGCTGAGCCCTCTTCTGTTCACTCTGCTCACATATGATTGTACAGCCACACATCCAGGCTGTCATATTGTTAAGTTTGCAGATGATACAGCTGTGGTGGGATGCATCACAGATAATGATGAATCCAGCTACAGACAGGAGGTGGAACATCTGGAGAGCTGGTGCAAAGAGAACAACCTTCACATGAATGTGAAGAAGACGAAGGAGATGATTGTGGACTTCAGAAGGAACAAACACACCCACACCCCACTGTATATAGGTGGATCTGCGGTGGAGGTGGTCTCCAGCTACAAGTACCTGGGTGTACACTTGAATGATAACCTCAGCTGGAGCAATAACACCACCAGCCTGATCAAGAAAGGTCATCAGAGACTCTACTTCCTCAGACGGCTGAGACGAGCTGGTCTGAGAAGCTCAGTCCTCACCTCGTTCTACAGGTGTGCAGTGGAGAGCGTCCTGTGCTCCAGCATCAACGTGTGGCATGGAGGCTGCACAGTTGCAGAGAGGAAAGCTCTACAGAGAGTGGTGAAGGCTGCACAGAAGTCTGTGGGAGTCAGTCTCCCCACCATCACAGACATTTACACCTCCAGATGCAGAAAAAGAGCCACCTGCATCATGAAAGACCTCACTCACCCAGCACACTCACTCTTTGCACCACTCCCCTCGGGACGGAGGTTGAGGAGCATCAAATGTAGAACCACTAGACTGAGGAACAGCTTCTACCCTGAGGCTGTCAGACTCATGAATAAATAAATAATAAGAATAAACACTGCAAAATGTCACATCATGTTGATACTGATCTGTTTCTTGTTGCTGCGTTCATCTGTGACCATCTGCTCATAATGACTCATGTTCGTGCTGCTGTTTATAATGATGTTTTTCTACTACATTAGGGCTTAGTGTATTACTAGCTGATGTCTCTCTTAGTTAATCCTAGATGTTATTATTGTTTTTCTCTTGCATTTGTTGTTGGATGTAACTGGGACCCTGTGTACATAATCTCGTTTTCAACACATGTACTACATGCGGTGCAAATGACAATAAATTCTCTCTGACTCTGACTCTGACTCTGATAATAGATGCAACGTATACGGCGAAGCGACGTATTTATGGATTTTTTCACTTTATTAGACAAATATGGATTGATGCAACTGATAGGGTGGAGCGACGTGTACGGCGGAAAATACGGTAGTCTTCGATAGAAATAGCCGAGAGAGACTCTATACCTTAAGCGGCACCCTTTGGAGCCACACTAGAACACTTTCATCCTATGTGGAAGCTATTATAACAACCATTCTCATATTCTACCGAAAACAAAGTTGTAAAAACACTGAAGAAAGTAAAAATAACTTAACATATGACGTATGAACATCTATTGCTCCCAAATCTTATGTCACTGTACATTTTTTAAGGCACTTTCACGAGACTTAGACGCCTTCTGACCAACTCCATGTGATTTCTGAATGGACCGAGGCAGGGATGAAACTTTGTATTCTCCACAAAGATGACTGTTTTAATAAATGTAGTTGTTGAACCCATGGGCAGGCAGACGATGGGAGACACCAGGTAAAAATAAGTAATCAAAGTTTATTTTTACAAGCAAAACAAAAAGCTGACAGCGCAGCAGAACTTAGGAGACGAGGAGATGAACAGAACATGACGGCCTAGAAAGGACAATGCACGGACAAAGGAGGAACACAGAGATGTTGACTTTAAAAAGACTGATGAGACAGAATGACAAACATCTGGGGTGATTAGAATTGGACAGGTGAGGCAGGAGCTGAACACAAGGAAGAAGACATGGGGAGTGCATGAAATTAAAGAAAAGACAGAACAAATTCCAGAAATCCCCACAAAAGAATCACTAAACTGCGTAAATTCACCACGTTTTGAAAACGATACGAGGCAGACGCCCGTCACACATTTAATGTGTGGGGATCCATTTTAACTAACGCAGCTGAGTTACGCGCCACGCCGTTTTTGGTTCCACAGTGCTCGCTTCTTTTCTGAAAGCTCACGTCTGTGTGGGATGTAGCCGGCTACATCTGGGGGTTTTAATGGCTAAAGGCAGAAAAAGACAGTCTAATGTGTGCAGCTTTGTGGAACTGTTGCACAAATTAGTTCAGATAATCTTGTTTGAATAAAAACTTTTTCATACTGCAGCACAGAGCAAAGTATTTTATCAATTTATTTTAGATATTCTATGCTCAGGATTTTGATTCGTGTGACTATTGCTGAATTTAAATTCACTTTACAGCCTGAAACAGATACAAGTCAAAATGCAAGGTCCCTAGTAATTCCCACTTGGGTGAACGCTTTTAAAAAATAAAACTTTATACAGGTGTCACTTTTGCACCATAGAAAAACTCAGGCAGAAATAATATGGTATTTCTGACAGAAGTGCCTCAGGCAGCACACAAAGGTGGCTGCTGCTATCAATACTTGCACTTCCACATAATTATATGGAAATGTCTAAAGGAAAAGCGACAGTGATGAAATGGTTTGTAAAAAATACTTGCAGGTACTACTGTGAAACTTTCTAGATTGGAATGGTTTTAAAATAGCAACAACCCTTTTTAGGCCTGTTTGCACAACAATGATCCAAAGACAACTGATATTTTCCCCCATTTCTATTAACACATTTACATGAAAACATTCTAATTACAATCTGTTACGCAGCAACGGTAGATGTGGAAAAGGTGCAATTCCCTCGCCACGCCACTAGTTGGTGCTATGTTCTTTGAAACTTGAAACTGTGCGCATGCGTGAAAAAATGTTCAAACTGAAAGCCGCCACAACGGTTGAGATGGCAGAGAATAAAATATTTCTATGGACAGACGACGAGGTTCAACTGTTGCTTAGGGTGACTTTGAATTATAAAACCGTTACATTTGTTAAGTAACAAAGTGGAGATGTATGAGCTCTGTCTTCCATGATTTAAGTAAAAAGGTAGAAAATGAGCACCGTGTTAGAGAGCCGTACTTAGATTTATAAGAGTCAGAAGCACAAACAATACTCTGGTATCTGCCATTGTCAAGTTTCTTCTTCTGTGGATTGTATGAAGCCGTTATGTTTTGCGTCGTTCTGTACATGAGTCAGAGATTCCCTGACAGAAAATATCAAATTTTTCTGTTTACACGACAACGGACACCAGGACGTTTCTTAACCAATGCACTCTGGAACCTGTTCTCAAATTGTGCCGTTGTCAGAGAAAACATTAGTTATTTTCGTGTAAACTAACAGAACAAACGCAACGAAACTCTTCCATTTTCACCAGAAATCGTTTTCGTGTGAACAGAGCCTTGGTCTTGGCCCACCTTGGATTGTCAGTCCAGTCAGAATTCAACTTTATTTCTCCAAACTGAAGTTGTTTAAAACTGCATGTACAACAGTTAAGATATTAATTGTTCACAAACTTGGCTACCAGTCAACTGCATGCTTCTATAGTTTTCCTCCTGCTGTAAAACGTTTGAGTAGAGACGTCAAACGACACAGGATTCTGGAGGTAATCCACACACAGCATTCTGCAGGCTCAAAGTATGCGCTGGCCATTCTGAGTTTTAAAAATACAGACAGCCATAGGCTTAAGGACAACTGTCAATGGTCCTCAGGGGAGGAAGAGGGAAGAAAAAAAAAAAGCCAACCTTAAATCTATTTTTGCATCAATCAGGCCACAGGCCTAAATTACAGTAATCCAAGGCCAATGTCTGAATTTATAATTGAGGGTGAAACGGTCAGAAAACAAAAACTGCATCCACAACTGGCACCACCTTCACGCGTCCGTGCCAGGCAACACAAGGCAAACACATTTACAGAGGCCGGCTCAAACGAAGTATTGTTCCCTCGCTCGGCTTTGAGAGGAGGCACACGAAAACGCTAAACTAACAGTTGGACATTCCAAACATATTTAATGGAATTGCACACTCTTTATTTGTTGCTGTAACCTTGTGCCCTGAGCTGAATGAATGGGCCTATTGGTGGAGGCGGGTGTTGCTTTGCAACGTGAGGGGGGTTGGGGGTGGGTGACGCTGGCCCTCCCTCAGCACAAGTCAAGATTAGCTACCTCACTTTATTTACCAAGGCACAACTTTTAGAACACCTCCAGTTATTTCTACCAGCTTCGCATTCTCCTCGTGCGGTTAAACCCCAAAATGAAACACGGTCCACTTTTTACCAAACTGAGCGCAGACCTCTGTTAGTCAAATACAGGGGGTCCCCGACTTACGAGTTGAGTTCCGTTCCTACGACTATCTCGTAACACGAAATCTCGTATGTCGGAACCCGAAACGCGTGTCGCTCGTAAGTCCGGATTTTCGGTCGTAAGTCGGAAAATTTATGCTAGCGCTACTACGAACACTCGTTTTTCAACACAAACGTTCATACTAGTTCATAAACATGCTCAGAAACTTGTTTTCAAATGGTTAGCTAACACACTTTCATTTAAAAACACATACCAGTGCTGTATTTTCTGTATGTTCTGTACAACTTTACTGTTCGTTAGTGTCGCAAGTCCGGAACCTCGTATGTTGATGCGCTCGTAAGTCGGGGAGTACCTGTAACCAGCAGAACCGTGAAGTAAAACTGATCACATATGAAGGTTTATCCTCATCTGTGAGCCTTTGAGATGTTAGTCAAACACACACCATCACTGCCACCACAGCAGCATGCCAAGCAGAAACAGATAAATACTGAGTTTCTGTTGATGTGTAAGGGGGACGGAGGTGAGGGGGGGGTCCTCAGGCCTCCTCCAGGACTGCTTTAGATTAGTATGGCTTTCACTCTGCACGTAGGGGTCACATTACTTCACCAAGAGGACCTGCGTTGGCTGTTCAGTCTGCAAATGTTCTCTCAAAACAAATCAGAGTTTGGGGAAAAAAGTTCACCCGGGCCAAATGGACTCTCCCCTCATCGTGTCAGTGACAGCAAACAACATAAACAGGCTATGAATTGGGCGGGGCTTACTATAAACCATTTTCAATTCTAGAATCAAGTCTTTGCAGCTGAAAGCAGCAGAAACAAAACATTTTAATACTTTGCATGCTAATTTGGTGAAAATGCATTACTGCAAACAGAGTTTGAAAACAAAAACACGATACTCATAAACTGTTGGGTCACAAGAAGTCAACTGAGGTCCTCCGTCCTCAAACTCAAGCCAAAGCAGCCGCTTTGTGACGCAGTCTAACAATGCTGAGAAAGGGAAAAATAAAAAATGGCCTTATCACTCTTATCAATGGCTCTTTTTTTTTTCTGTGTATGCGTTATGTAAGGGAAAAGGAAGTTAGCCTCCTAGGACAGGAACGGCTGCTTGAGAGGAGGATTGTGGGTACGAGGCGAACACCACAGCAGAGAGAACACAGCGCAAGACCCTTCAGGATGTACAGTCACAACCCTCTGACCCTGCTTTAAAATGGACTCAGCAAACTGGACAAGACAAACGGGTGAGGAGAGCCCCATCGACTCCCCTGAGATGCTGGTCTTCTCTTTAACATTCCACACTCTACACCCCCCCCCACACACACACACACACACACACACTGTCAAAGGGGCAATTCACCGCCTTGCACGGCTACAAAACCCAGGCAGCCTTTTAAAACAGGATGTTTGTCTGAGGCCTCCTTCCCCTCAAATAAACAATCCGCAAAACCTGATTTCGGGAGGCAGAGTGGAAGCACTCGAGTCACATTATTTCCACATCCCGTATCCTGGAGCATTCGGGCTCCTGAGGGAGTGTGGGCGGCCAGGCGCTGGGAAGGCTCAGGGCTGCGGTAGAAACCCGAGGCCCTGTGCCAGGTTTCAGGGGGAGATGAGTTTGTTCTGCATCTCTCAGGGGTCTGTAGGATGAAGGAAGGGGTTCAAGGCTCCAACAGAGAGGGGGTTAAGGCTAAGACCATGGTCTAAGAATCACAATGTCCAAATCCTGCAGAATTAAGTGTAACATTTTATATTTATTCATACTATTCAGATAAAAAAGCTAGATAATAGCATTTCCATGGCACCCAGAAAACAAAAGAATCTGAAAAATATTGAAGTCACCACAGTGAAATACGAAAGTTATCAACTATGAAAATAATTAAACAAGTACCGTATTTTCCAGAATATAGGTTGCGGCTTATTATCATTTTTGCATGCCCTGCGACCTATATTCAGGTGCGACCTATTTATGGCTTTTTATAAAATAAGCTGATTTGTAATCATTTATTAACAAAAATTAAACTGAGACACACTTTTACAATAATGTCAGCTAACAAATATATTTTTTAGGTGTTTATCCTGCTAAAATTAAACAATTACGTTCATTTATTAAAGAAAAGTTCAGCTCAGACACATATTTGCTATAATTTTTATCAAACAAACAATTGTTTTTAAGTGTTAATCTTCTTAAAAGCCTTGCTGTGCGCTCCTGTGGCAGACATTTGCAGCAGAGCTAAACACGGTCCACATTTTGACGTAGGTGCGACCTATATTCAGGTGTGACCTATACAGTATATGGATTTTTCCAATTCTTTGGCAATAATTGGACAATGTGACCTATATTCCGGTGCGACCTATATTCCAGAAAATACGGTACACAAAATGTTTTCACGACGCTTAAAGGTGCAATCTATATCCAATCCACACACCAAACAGTTAGCGTGTGCATACTAGCTCTGCTTTTCAGTTAGGCAACATGCTGCCAAATCTGTATTTATGAGTCACGTCTGATCTGCTTGAATCAAGAAAAGCATGCGCATGCTTTGATTGGCCTTTTTAATTATTCCATGCATTTCCGCTGTCTCTGACACCGACGGAGGGAATGGTTTGATGCACAGTGATTGCCTCTTCCTGACACAGACAGCCAAGTCTGATTAGTATTGACTGCACAGCTTAATTTGTTTAGCTCCAGCGTGTAAATGTATGCATTTTGATTCATATGAAGACACAGAGGAAGACAAATAGTTCTGAAGAAGTACTGTATAAACAAAAGCATTAAAGATGCCCGTTCAGTCTCAGCTCCTGTGCAAAGAACACTACGTTTTTATCTGAGGCTTGCCAGATCTAACACCAACTGTCTGGTTGTGTCTGGAGGAATCAGTCGATATCTGAGTGGACTCGACAAAGTGACTTTCTGCAGACGATTCACCGCCAACAGTCAGACAGACAGAAAAAAGCTGCATAAAATTTCCGTGTGAAGACTCTAACTACCTGCGTGCGCCTTCTTCACTTAGGTAAGCAATTTGTTCTCTGCATTATTTATGCCAAGAAACTTTAAATCTTTCCGCTTCTCCTCTACAACTTCCCATTGTTCCCAAGAAGAGGGAGATGGAAAGGAAAATCAGGACACCGAGACACATCGTCCTGCAGGTTCTCTGGTCACATGACCCATGACCTACACCGCAGCTTTATATTTATATTAGCTTAATATTATTTTTCTTTTGTTATTAAGTTTTGTTATTAAGTGTTTTCCAGGCTTTTTTGCCTTTGTCTTTTTAACTGTGAGGTTTTAATATTTCCTCATTCATCCATTTTAACTACTGGTATTAAATGACACTACAGTAAAACTAAATAAAAAATAAGAGTTGCTATGGAAACCTGAATGTCCAAGAAGGGAGTGAGTACCGTACTTGCCGACGTACACGTCGCTCCGCCGTATGAGTCGCATCAGTTCAAATACAAAGTATGTCGAATAAAGTGGAGAAAAAAACAAAAACTGTATGTCGCTTTGCCGTACAAGTCGCATCAATTATGCATCACCGCTGACCACCCATAAACGTGGGCCGGTGTTGTGCCAAAAATTGATTGGCTTCCAAATGATGGCTGCAGGAGCGTGCACAGGAGGACTTTAACAAGAATTTAACAAGATTAACACTTAAAAACAATTATTTGTTTGCTCAACATTACAGCAAAGATGTGTCTCAGTTGAACTTTTCCTAAATAAATGCACTTTAATGGTCAAATCAGCTGCATTTTGCCTGGGTGGCACAGTGAAATGCAGCTGATTTGACATTTGCTCCAGGAGCTCTGGAGCAAGACGAAGGTGGCTTGGTATGGCAAGCCAAGTGTCTCATTAATACAGTAGTCACTTTTACCTATTAGTGAAACAGTTGGTTTGCCAAATAGGTTGAGGGCCATCTAGTGGCTGAAAATGGTAGTGTTCAATATTTTCCATGTCAGTATTAATGAAATAGTCAGATCCGAGCCAAAAATTGAGTTATAAATATGAGGGGGAAAAAACGTGTTAGTCGCTTTGGTGTATAAGTTGCAGGACTTTCAAATTTATGCAAAAAAGTGCGGCTTATACATTGAAAAATATGGTACAGATTTAAAAAAAAAAGTATTTTTACAGGAGCAGCCACAAATATTGAACTATCACTGGAGGCTGAGGTGTGGAGGTCATAACTGAATATAATAGTGATATAAGCTTTGCAGCATCATGTCAAACTGCTCCGATGTGTTCTGCCCTTTAGGCTGCCGAATTCCAGAGTCGACCGAGGACACAACTTCCAGAGGAATACTGAACGGATAGGTTGTGTCCTCGGTCAACTCTGGAATTCGACAGCCTAAAGGGCAGAACACATCGCAGAACATCCCTCTGTTTTAGGATGCATCATCACACATTAATGCACTTTACAGTAACCATACCCTTAAAGATGAGCAATTATTGAGTCATACTGTAGTTATTACAGGTAATTAGTTAAAAAAACCAAATAAACAAATAATAGGCAGTTACATTAGATAACAAGGACAACAGTGACTCGTTTCTTGTCAAATAGAGAGCCAACGTTTCTCTGTACTCTTTATTCTCATCTAGATTTTTCATAATTTACATTTTAGATCTCAGACAGTTGTCAGTGTTGCATGCATATATGTAAGCATAATGATCATTTATGTTTAAAAGAACGAATGAATACATAAATGGCATTTCGTCTCACCAAATAGTAAGCCTGCTTCAATGTAATAAACCTGCTTCATAAATACTTAATAATAATTTATAAAGTGTTTACAAATAAAACATTTAGAAAGAACTGAAAAAAAATTACAAATCTAGACTTATTATAAAGTGGTACCACATAAATGCTGGTAATCCTGATGTTCTTGCACAAAGTTTCAACTACGGTACTCTAGAAAAATATCCCACTTGAAATGTTACATAGGAACACAAAAACATCTTGCCTTGCCTCTTAACTTTCATAGCAACAGCTGGTCAGCAGCAGTGACAAACATAAAGAGCCCCCGATGTCAGAGACAATGTGACAGACATAAAGTCGATGTGAATAAACACCCCCTCAGACAGTCATTCAGGAAGCAATGAGACCTGTTTCAAAGGGCTTCATTCTCGTGCCGCCACCACGAGGCCCCAGCTGTGAGGAAAGAGGGTGTGCAGGAGGGCAGCACCAGCAAAAACCACATTCCCTCACACACCGGAGCATATTATATCTGGGGTCCAGAGGTGAAACAGGGCCCACTTTTCACAGACAACCCGGTGGTGCTAACACTGTAATGCATCCAGGTTTAAATAAAGCATTGGGTATGGTCCAAATATGTGTGAGCCCCTACAGGATCGGTATGGATATTACACAAGACATAAATAGTGTAGCGTTCACACGGGGAAGCATTTCAGCAATGCATGAATAGGAGCGTTTTAGCTTGTTGAACAACTGCATACAGATAAATATATATATGCAATTAGACCAGTTGACTTCATGACACAGATTTCTGTGGCGAATTACATATTAGCCAATTCCACTGAATGCACTCTGAAAAGTGGCAGAGCAAGCTTATCCAGCTCACCAACCAGTTCTGATGGGGTTCTCTGCTTTTGTACGATAAAGAAGAATGCGCACTGGGTATTTCTGTATCTCCAGGCTGCAAACTGTAGTTAATGATTTGAACACACCCCACCCAGCTAATGCCCCTCAGACTTGCTTTTAAGAGGTTTACTGATTTGTGGATGTAGGTGGAGTCTGGATCTTATACAACTCTGGTTGCACGCATACACTTTCTACTAAAAGGAAAGGGATTGACAGGGGAAGTCATCTTTAGGCTGTTCAGCACAACGTGCACTACAGACCTAAACATTAAAGCAATTTTAGGAGCTATGTACAACAGGTAAGATAATAATTGTTCATAACCTTTCTAGAGAACTCTACTTCCAAACGTTTGAACTGTGGTACTGGATTTATTTTTCATGCTTCTAGTGCAGGGGTCTGCAACCTTACTGCTACAACTGGGATTCTCAACTGGTGGCCCACAGACCACTTTAAGTTTGTTAAGAGGACAATTTTCTGACCAGTAGGGTAGTTTTCTGGCCATTGTAAAGCTGAAAATATCTAATGATTTGTTGATATTTTTACATTTTAAGACAAAAAAGACCAGATTATCATAAAGAAGGAAAAATAATGTGATCTTTCCCAATTAAAAAATAAAATAATGAACTATGCAGGTCTAGGTAAATTATTTTAATTGTGGAAAAATTAAATATCCTACTTCGAATAAATAAAGTTAACTTATGTTTTACTCCTTCTATTAGTTCTAGTATTCACACATTTGCAAAGGAAATGACAGGAAAAACTGCTAAAACTAGCCCTTTTTGTTGTTATAAGAACAAATAAAATTCAGTTTAAAGTTAGTTTTGATCAAAGCTTGAAAGAGCCACTGTTGAGGGACCAAAGAGCCGCATGTGGCTCCAGAGCCGCCGGTTGCAGACCCCTGTTCTAGTGTAATAAAAATACCCTTTGAAACAGTGAAGTACAGAAAAATTCTGAAACTTTGTTTTGCCAAACATCTCAAAGAGCGTTCACACAGTCCAAGTCAAACATTGGAGACACACTGGCGACAGAAATGAGGTCACAGAAATCACCCCGCAGAGGACTGGTCATTCTTTTTTCCCTCGTGGCCATATGACTGAGCTTGTCGTGGCCTGGCTTGTACAAATAGCAATACAGTTGGAAGAAACCAAAGCCTAGCACGTCTAGATCCTCCCTCACCAAAACCTCTGAGGAATTGCGGTGCGCGCTCTGACAAGCCCCTCATTTGTTGACTCAGGGAGTGTCGCCCGTCCGTGCTAAGGTGGTGACAGTCTGTGTGAGCTGGGTTGGAGAGGTGGAGGGGGTGCGCTTTCGCTGACTGAATACTTCTCAGCAGGGTAGCCATGTCAACGTTTCAGTGCCCAGGCCCGTGAGCTGTGGCAGAGCCTCTAATGGGCAACGCTGGTCCCAGCAGGCTCCAACGCAAGTGCTCTGGCTCTCACTCCACACGATACTGTGCGTGCTTGCAGTGACCCCATGAGGGACGGGGAGGGGAGAAATGCCCACCCCACACCACAAGAAAGGAGTGTTTCACTTCAAATTTAGAGGAAAAGAGTGTTTCCACTCACCTCTTTTGGTGTGACCACATTCACAACAGCAGCTACTTCTAACCCCTCCCTGCAGCCCACTTTGAGGCAAGCTAGTTAAGAATCGTGCACGCACACACACACATGTGGAAAACCATCGGTGTGTGTGCGTCTGTTTTTGAGCGGTCTTGGTTCTTATTACGGTTTGATCCCACTCAACTATTTCTGAAAGGAAAACAGAAAAGGGGAGGCCGGCGCTGCAGCCAACGCACACGCCCCTTTAAACCGCTGCACGGCTCACAATGAAACCTTTATCTTTAAACCTCAAAGGGTTTCTAATGGTGTTTATCATGACAGAATAAAGCACGGCATAATAAACACAACTATGTAGCATCTATGAGGTGAACGGAACTGGCGTGCCGCTAAAGTACACACTCGTCCATTTTTCCTGCTTTGCTTTGACCATTTTGAAGCGACAAAACAGGGAATATGGTGTCCCGCGAATGAAAGCCTAGAATTACAGCTATATTTTTAAACCAGGGAACGTTTAAACTTGGATGGCTGCACCAATGCACGCAAGACACTTTCATACAAGGGAAAAACTTTTGTTATTTAGCTATGAACTTAGTAAAAGATGTAGAAAAAAGAAAAAAAGTGTGTAATCAATTTACAATTTTTTTCTTAGGGCATCTGAAGCTTGGTATTTGACACAAACCAATGAATCAATAAATGATAATAACCTGTGCTTACTTCAATAAACCAACCATGACCATCATGGTTCTTTAAAACAAATGTCATCACCCTACAATGTTTAAATGTCTCCACTTGACGTGAGTGACTAACGACTTTGATATTTACTCTGGGTTGATAACCTTCCAGTAATCATTAATCTCTCTCATCAGTTCAAAAAACATTTTTGGGAGACCTCATGTAGAGGCCAGCAGCAGTTGTAAAAACACACCCACCTGAGAACTCCCCCGGTGTGACGTTTGGTGAGCTGGCCGCCTCGCTTTCAGTGTACGACAAAGTGGAGTCCGATAGATCTGCAAGCAACGGGACAATTGAAAAAAGAGCTTTTCATTGCCTGACAGTGACAAAGATTTAGTACCTTTACTCATCATCAACTTGAGGAACTTTAATGGTAACGTCTGTGCACTTTTCATTCCTATAACTGGATTTTGTTGTTCTTAATTTAAAACAATAAACCTTGCCAAAAGCTTCATCACACAATAAATAGCCTCACTGACAGACTTTAGGTGTCGACGTCTCCTCAAACACAGCTAGAAACTCCAACTGTATTTGAGCCCAGAGCTCTGTCTCTTTTAGTTTGACCCCTGTAGCTTCCTGCTACACAGAGTTGCCACCAAACGCCTTCAACTCTTTTATTCTGTTACAGATTCTAGCATATAAATTAAAGCTTTGATTAAAAAAAATGGTCAAGTACGTTTCACTGCAGCTCACGTGAGTTACTTTAACTCCATGTTGAGCTTATTTCCAAAGAATACAACAATTTTTTGAAGCGCCAGAAGCTATGTTAGGTAACGTATATAATATCATAGACTGGGAGAGATTTTCAAGTCCCGTACTTTTCGGCCTATAAGTCACAGTTTTTTGCCTAATTTGCATGTCTTGCGACTTATACGGCGAAGCAACGCATTTATGGATTTTTTCCCCCATATTTTTAGACCAATTTTTGGCTGAGATATGACCGTTTCCATTCATTCTGACGGGAAAAAAATTGAGCATTACCACTTTCGGCCGCTAGGGGCGCTAAAGGGCCCTCTAGGCTTTTGACGACTACCGGTGTACCTATGTACGGATATTTTAGAGCAAAAAAAGTCCTGCTGGATGGACAGCGCGTGCGTGCACATCATGCTGCAATTTAAAGATAAAATTAAAGTGTTCAACTCCATTCCTGCCATCATCCTGGGAGGCTTGACCAAAGTGCTGCAGCCTCTGGACATTTCTGTGAACCGGAGCTTCAAAGCAGCTCTGCACCGCCTTTGAGAGGAGTGGATGGTGGACGGAGAGCACAGCTTCACGGCTACAGGACGGATGTGCCACGTGACGTTCCAGCAGGTCCTCGGATGGATGGATGGATAAAGCGTGGACCTCAGTCACTAAAGAATCCATCTGTTGGGGTTCAGGAAGGCCAGGACGTGGAGGAGGAAGAAGAGTCTGTGCTCTGAGCTGCATCAACTACCTGTTACATCAGGAGTTGGCAGAACTCTTCACCAGCGACACAGAGGATGAAGAATTCAACGGGTTTGAATATAAATAAATAAATAGGTGTTTCTGTCATCATTATGGGCGGGTGAGCGTGCAGTAATTTTAAAGCCACTTTATTTCGTCGGCTTCATTTTGCCACGTTTTAACCGTCAAAGTGCATTTAATAAGAAAAGTTCAGCTGAGACACACTTTTACTATAATGTCAGCAAACAAATATATTTTTTAGGTGTTTATCTTGTTAAATTTTAAAGAGATGCAGGTTTCCGCTCGCTGCGCGTGCAAGTTTGAGACAGCGAAACTCTTTTTTAAATCCAGCTGATTTGACCATTATGTTCATTAAAGCTAGGGTATGCGATTTCTTGAACACTCTGGGACTTAGAAATATTTTCAGCGCAGAAAAGCATTCTGCTACCTCCCCCTCAGAGCTATATATGGCTCAGAGGGGGAGCCACAGTCCGTGCTTCTGCTGAATTTTAGTTCTGCTCCGCCCCCTGCTGTGTGTCTGCTCGGAGCGCTTCAATATTCTGTGATTATATGTTATAAAAACCTTTTAAAAATATAATAAAACCATGGAGCACTTGTCCAACAACACAAAAACCAGCAGAAATCAGCAGAGGTTCACGAAGCAACGTTGGACATGTAATTCGCTCGTGATTTCCTCTTTCTGTCAGCGCAGGTTTGGAATGTCTGGAATGCTCCGCCCCCACTCCATGTCCTGTCTCTGCGCTGCAAAGTTCTGTGTTTATATGATAATATAACTGTTTAAAAAATATAATAAAACCATGAATCACTCGTCCAACAACACAAAAAGACCCTGTAATCAGCAGAGCATCACCAGCCAATTTGGACATGATTTAATTCGCTCGTGAGTCGTGACAAATCCATTTCCTCATTCCTGTGAGTGGAGGATGAAGCGATCACTTGACTTTTGGCAAAAAAACTAAATAAAAGTCCAGCTCTGGGATGAAGAAGGGATATTTAATACATTTGTGTCACATAAAAAACAGTCCTGCATCGCTTTGCAATCCTTTGAATGAGAACGAGCCGCGGCGCTGAGGCTGTGACAGGCGGGGGCGTGGGTTGGGGCGTGGGTTGGGGCGTGACAAACAACTCTGTTTTTATTGGCTGGTCAGTGTCCGGGTCACTCTGTGTTTTCAGTGTTTTTATAAATGCTGATAGAGAAGCAAGGGGACTATAGTTTTTTTCAGAGATTACTTTGTCTAACATCAGTCTGTCAGTAGATCGTGACAGAGTGAAGAAATATGTTAAAAATATATTGTTTGAAAAGTTACAGACTACATTACAATGTTACATACCCCACCTTTAAGGAAAAGTTCAGCTCAGACACATCTTTGCTATAATTTTCAGCAAACAAATGTATTTTTTTAGGTGTTTATCTTGTTAAAGTCCTTCCGTGCATGCTCTTGTTTCCATTTGGCAGCCAATCCATTTTTGGCAAAACACCGGCCCACATTTCCGGGTTGTCAGCGGTGACGCGTAACATACGCGACGCGTCAGCGGTAGGGTTGAACGATTTAGGAAAATAATCTAATCACGATTTTTTTCTATAAATTGCGATTTAAAATGTGATTATTTTTACTGGCTCTGTATTAATTCATATCACTAACGACACAACTGTTTTCTTTTTTTTATCAGATAATTAATGCGCTTTTTCACGCAGAACGTTAGCTTGTTGAGCTAGCTGCTAACCGGGCACCATCAAAACAGACCCGGTCACATGACCAGCTCACGCTCTGTTTATCTCCCGTAGTCTCAGTGTTTCAGCCTCTAAGATCAGATACACGTTTACATGGGCTAACTTACCTGAATTTATAACTTTTATGACTTCTGTCGAGCCTGAAGCAACTGTGTTGGAGCGCACGGTCTCCTCCTCCCTGCTCTGCTCTGTTTTGCTCCGCTCAAAGCTGCGCGCGGCCAGTCGGCTCACTCCCAAGTCACATGACCAGTCAAATCGCAGCCCGTGCGATTAGTGAATCGCGTTTTAACATATCGCGAGATAACCGCAAATGCGATTAATCGTGCAGCCTTAGTCAGCGGTGACGCATAATAGATGCGACGTATACGGAGGTGCGACATGTTTATGGATTTTTCCACTTTATTGGACATAATTGGACTGATGTGACGTGTACGGCGGAAAATATGGTAATCCAAGTCTACCAAAGTTCATGCTCAATAATCCAGGTAAAAAAATCAGAGAAAGTTCAGTCAGGTCCTCTGGATGGTTTAGTTTAGTTGAGATGTTTCATCCTTCATCCAAAGGACTTCATCAGTCCGAGGAGCCACAAACAAACGCAGTCCCACAAGCAGCACACTCACATAGTGGACCAAACAGTTTGCTGGTGATAAGATGGTTTCTGGGGCCTACCCTCTCCCCAGTCAAGGCTATGTTCGTGGCTCCTCGGACTGATGAAATCCTTTGGATGAAGGACGAAACGTCTCGGCAAAAAGAAAACGTCCAGATGAACTGACTGAACTTTGTTGGATTTGATAACCTGGATTACTGAGCATGAACACTACTTTGGCTACGGCTGCCTCAAAGGAGTCGACGGGGGAGAGGGTGGGCCCCAGAAACCATCTCATCACCAGCATAGGAGTGCGCTGCTTGTGGGACTGAGTTTGTTTGTGGCTCCTCGGACAGTGAAGGACGAAACGTCTAAAAAAAAAAGAAACCATCTAGATGACTTGACTTAACTTTGTTGTATTCTAAGTCTAGTTAAAATACGCAAATTTGAGGAATCGATTAAACCATCAGGACCGTCCTTGTTTATTTTTACACCAGTACTGGCTTTTCCAGTTGGTGTGCTTTTATGACACACATTTCCACCCCCTCCCAAAATGAAATAAATAAAAGAGAAGCAACTCAAAGCTTCCCAGCATCTTTCTGCCACTGCAGCTTATTATGAAAGAATTATAAAGTGGTGACTATGCTCGTGGGTTAGCTCAGCTTTATTGCCAGAATACATGTATCCCCTCCCTGTTGTTCTACTGGACCAATGAAAATGAAAGTATCGGTATAAACCACGGCTAGCAGAATTAGCAACAGCAAACATCTCTATACCCAAAGCCTTAGTTTTATTAGAAGGGTTTTCAGATGCAGGACTTCAGGGGAGGAAACTTTAATTAAACACAAGTCCATCTATATGCACACGGTCAATTTCAAAGCAAAATGCATAAAACAGGCAAAGGTCCTGAATAATAATAATAATTATTTTTTTATTTGTTCATTTTACATTTTGTAAAGAAAAAAAAAAAGAAAAGAAAAAAAATGAAGCGGCAGCTGAGATTAGCACTCATTAAAACAGCTTTCTCTAGCCGTTTACGCATTTGCCGGCCCTCCCCGGCTCTCCCTGGCTCCTCCCTGCTTATAACCCGGGTTCTGCATGTTCGCATTTTCCTTTTTTTCCCCGACTCCGCCCTCGTCATGGAACCATCTCCTCCGTGGTTCCATCGGACCGCGGCCCGACGGGCCCAGTTCACGTCATTTACTGCTCACATTTGATTCGTTGTTTGCAGCAGGGGCTGGACTGCTTCGTGTAGGGGCGAGACCAGAGGGCGTGACTAGCTGCGTGTTGAGTCATCAACTGCGATTTCGCCAGCGCACCTAAAAGCACTCTATTTTCATCTAAAAACTACTTTTGAGTGCATAAAAATGATCGGAAACGTGTGTTTATATGCTTAACTTGCTAACTGTAGTGAAAAAACACATGAAAACTCAGTATTTATTTCGTTTTTTCCAAAAATTCGCAAACCGGAAGTCCGCTCGTTCGTAAATTTCGCCAGCGCACCTAAAAGCACTCTATTTTCATCTAAAAACTACTTTTGAGTGCATAAAAATGATCGGAAACGTGTGTTTATATGCTTAACTTGCTAACTGTAGTGAAAAAACACATGAAAACTCAGTATTTATTTCGTTTTTTCCAAAAATTCGCAAACCGGAAGTCCGCTCGTAAATTTCGCCAGCGCACCTAAAAGCACTCTATTTTCATCTAAAAACTACTTTTGAGTGCATAAAAATGATCGGAAACGTGTGTTTATATGCTTAACTTGCTAACTGTAGTGAAAAAACACATGAAAACTCAGTATTTTTCTAATGTAGCACAAAAATACGGCGTCACGAAGCCTCGTCATTCCTGTTATGTATATGTATGTATTTGTATGTAGGCCTGTCGCGATAAAAAATTTTGCTCGGCAATTAATTTTCTGAGAAATTATTGCGATAAACAATAATATTGTTTGAAATTTGGCAACAATTAGTAAAAGGGTTTCTTGTTTGTAGTACCTTTTTTGACTACTGGATGGTATAACACTGTTTGAGCCGAAGGATGGATAGTGAGGGAGCGAGCAGCGTCTCTCTTTAAGAAAAATGTCAGAGAGGCCTCTTGACGTGACATGGGCTGTCTCTCCTTCCTGTTTTTCGATTCTCAAAATGGCAGACGCTCTGTGTGGTTTGAGCTCTTTAGCATTTTTCACACAAAGCTTTTCATAAAAAAATCAGTAAACAAGTTCTCAGCTTCTTTTTGCAGAGAAAAACAACTTTTTACACGAAGGCACGGGTTTCAGTCGTGAATTTTCTAGCTTTGA
>JBBPBX010002784.1:54038-87627 GCA_038048925.1 Garcialebias charrua | reverse complement strand
ACCTTTTAATACCATCACAATATTTTTTAATACCATCACGACACTGAGCTGCAACCGTAGCGGCAACCTCTTGTACTTCAGTTTAGAGCAACTACCGTATTGGTAAGTGATAAGATTACTGTCATTTTCTTCCTAAACTTTAGTAGTACATGTAGTTTTATATTACTGGATATATAATTTGCTTCTTGCCTCAATAAAAGCACTGACCTATTTGTTATTTAAATCTAACCCAAGAGAAAAAGTTTGTTCCCACACATAACATATCTCTAATGGCAAATGAAAAACTGTAAACTTGAAAACAGAACAGTTTAGTTAAAATAATTCAACACTGAATACAGTACATGCACAATTCTTAAAGAGAGGGAGAAAAATAATAACTACTGTACCATATTTTTCATCCTGTAAGTCGCAGTTTTTTGCATAATTTAAATGCCTTAAAACTTATAGGTGGAAGTGACATATTTATAGATTTTTTCCCCATATTTATAAACCACTTTTTGACTGAAATATGACCATTTCCATTCATTCTGACTGAAAAAAAAAACTGCAGTTCCTGGGGCCCATAGTAACAGTATGGCATGCAGTTGGCTGTTGTATCATGTAATAGGAAAACGTGCCTATAATGACAAATTTTAAAAAGTTCAAGACAAAAACAACTGGACTTTATTATACTATTTATTATACTATTATACTATACTTCATTGTTTTTTTTCTTGCACTTTTTAGAATTCACCATGTCCTAATGACTGAGAATCTTCACTAGCTATTAATGACTTAATCGGCCTGCCATACATTTTCCACCTTTCTGCTATTCTTGGAAGTGGCCAGCTGCACCACAGCGGTGAAATGCAGCTAATTTTACCATTAAAGTGCATTTATTAAGAAAATGATAGACAGAAACACACCTCTGCTATAATTTCGAGCTAACAAATAATTGTTTAGGTATTTTTCTTTTTAAATGTCGACGAAACGAGCCGTGCTCCCTTTTCCTCGCTCCGCATTCACGGTGACATAGGCAGCGAAACTTTTTTAATAATGCCGATTTAACCATTAAGGTGCATTTATTAAGAAAACGTTAGACTGAGACACACCTTTGCTATAATTTCGAGCTAACAAACAATTGCTTAGGTACATTTCTTGTTAAATGTTGGAGGATAAAGCCGCACTCCTCTTTCCTGTTTCTTTTTACAGACATAAGCCACGCCTTTACTTGTCTCAAATCATCTGCGTAGTAACAAACCAATTTTATCTCCTTAGCTTAGCCACAACAGGTTTTGTTAATTCAACTGAACAAAGCTTAAAACATAATATGCAAAACAGAACCGATTACCTTCAATGTCCAGTCGTGCAGAGTCCAGACCAGACAACGTCTAAGAAAAAGCAAGTTTAGTAGCCTGTTGAGCTCTGAGTCCGACAGAGATGAACACAGGAAATAGCTGCAGCAGTGCAACCTGCTATATTTGAACGAAGCGCGGCAAAGCAAGAGTGGCGTTGATTGGTTTGGACCTGATCACGTGCTACTTCCCAAGTTAAACAAGAGGGGCTTTGATTGGTCGGGATTTGCTCTCCAAATGGAGCCCAGAGGGACTTCGCTAACAGGAGCTTGGCAACAGGAGCTTCACTGAGTGAAGCTCCTGCTGTTGTTATGGTTTGATTACCCCACCCCCCAAAGAATGTCAACATTCAAGTATGCCTCCTTTGTAGCCCATCACCAGTATTTAGCATTACCTGTATTGGTTCCTGTCCTGGTTGCATGTACGTAACAAAAGTCAGAGAGTCAGAGTCAGAATCTTTATTGTCATTCACACCACATGTAGTACATGTGATGAAACGAGATTATAAACACTGCGTCCCAGTTACATCCAACAATAAAATGTAAAAGAAAACGTTACTAAGATCTAAGATGTGAACTAAGAAAAACACCAACTAAAAATACACTAAGCAGTAATATCATAGAATAACATTATACTCCAACCAGCAGCACGAACATGAGTTTGCATGAGCAGATGAACACAGCAACACAAAACAGATCAGCAAAATGAACAGATCAGCAGCAACATGAAAAAGATCAGTAGCAACACAAAACAGATCAGTAACATGAAACAGATCAGCAGCAACATGAAACAGATCAGCAGCAACATGAACAGATCAGCAGCAACATGAAACAGATCAGTAGCAACATGAAACAGATCAGCAGCAACATGAAACAGATCAGCAACATGAAACAGATCAGCAGCAACATGAAACAGATCAGCAGCAACATGAAACAGATCAGCAGCAACATGAAACAGATCAGCAGCAACATGAAACAGATCAGCAGCAACATGAAACAGATCAGCAGCAACATGAAACAGATCAGCAGCAACATGAAACAGATCAGCAGCAACATGAAACAGATCAGCAGCAACATGAACAGATCAGCAGCAACATGAAACAGATCAGCAGCAATATGATGTGATTTTTCACAGTGACCATTCTATCCATCCATGGTTAGATATTCATGAGTCTAACAGCCTCAGGGTAGAAGCTGTTCCTCAGTCTAGTGGTTCTACACTTAATGCTCCTCAACCTCCTTCCTGAGGGGAGTGGGGCAAAAAGTGTGTGTGCTGGGTGAGTGGGGTCCTTCATGATGCAGGTGGCTCTCTTCCTGCATCTGGAGGTGTAGATGTCTGTGATGGTGGGGAGACTGACTCAAACATCTTCTGTGCAACCTTCACCACTCTCTGCAGAGCTTCTGCAGCTGTGCAGCCTCTATGCCACACGTTGATACTGGAGCACAGGATGCTCTCCACTGCACACATGTAGAAGGAGGTGAGGACTGAGCTTCTCAGATCAGCTTGTCTCAGCCGCCTGAGGAAGTAGAGTCTCTGATTACCTTTCTTAATCAGGCTGGTGGTGTTGTTGCTCCAGCTGAGGTTGTCATTCATGTGTACACCCAAGTACTGGTAGCTGGAGACCACTTCCACTGCAGATCCTCTTATGTTCAGTGGGGTGTGGGTGTGTTTTTTCCTTCTGAAGTCCACAATCATCTCCTTTGTCTTCTTCACATTGATGTGAAGTAGGGCTGGGCCATATCATATCGTTCACCATAATACCGGTAAAATAAGCTTGCCCGGGCAAGAAAAATGATATCATGATATGCTAATTTCATGACGTAATACGTCAGGGCGCCCCGCCCTCTTAACAACTGAGCGCGCCGAACTGAACTGCGCACCTCCCCTCCACCTGTCTGTACTGGTGTAACAGTAATTAGTTGCGCACAATACCAGCTACCTAAAATGCTAAAAACAAACAACGCACGTCTCAGCTTCTCTCCATCCAGCTCTAAACTACAGGTACAGACAGCTTAACTGTCTCTTGAGTTCCACAGTTGGTCCACAGACTAAGAGGCAGGTGATCAGAGAGAGTTCAGTCAGATAAATGAATTGGAATGAAACGTTCCTGCAGGAACAGATGAAGCTGAAAAACCAACAACTCTACAACAAATCTATTCTAGGGCCAGTCCTCTTCTCTCTTTACATGCTGCCATTAGGATCAATCATTGCACGTCATAACCTGTCTTTTCACATGTATGCAGACGATTTACAAATCTATCTGCCAGTCACTCCCAACCCCTCACTCAGTTCAAACACTCTTGTCAACTGCTTAAATGACATTAAGCACTGGCTCTCTCAAAACTTCCTCCACCTAAACACAGATAAAACTGAATGCATTTTATTTGGTGCACCTGATGACACCAGCAACATCCTTCCCAGTCCCAGTGTTGGTTTTCCCCTCCCCCATTTCAACCCGGTGGTCAGAAATCTTGGAGTGCAGCTTGACTCCAACTTAAAGCTTGATAAACAGATCAGTTCTGTTGTCAAGACCAGCTTCTTTCAGCTCCGACTGCTCTCCAAAGTCAAGTCATTTCTCAGCCGTGCTGATCTGGAGAAGGCCATCCATGCCTTTGTGACCTCCAGACTTGATTATTGTAATGCTTTGTATGTTGGTATTAATCAATCCTCCATCTCCCGATTACAGCTTGTACAGAACTCTGCCGCGCGCCTTTTGACCAACACACGAAAATATGAACACATCACTCCTGTCCTGTCCTCTTTACACTGGCTCCCGGTTCAGTTCAGGATACAGTTCAAGCTGCTGCTGTTTGTTTTCAAAGCTCTGAATGGACTTGCACCTCTGTACATCTCAGAACTTTTGAAAGCCCATCAGCCCGGCAGAGCTTTACGATCTGCCAGTCAACACCTGCTGGAGGTGCCTCACTCAAGGTACAAACAATGGGGAGACCGGTCATTTTCTGTTGCCGGCCCTAAAGCCTGGAACAGTCTCCCCCTTGAGCTGCGTGCCACCTCTGATCTGACTCTGTTCAAAACCAGACTGAAGACACACTTGTTCAAAAAAGCTTTCAGTGTGTAACTTTTATTACTTTTGGTATTTTAGTATGTAGCATTTTTTATTTCCATTGCCTTTTTATTTCCTCTAGTTCAAATAAGCTTCCAGTGTGCAACTGTTATTACTTTTGGTATTTTAATATGTAACATTTTTTATCTACATTGCCTTTTTATTTCCTCTTGTTCAAAAAGTTTTAGTTTGTAGCATTTTTTATTTCCATTGCCTTCTTTTATTGCTGTTGTTTCTTATTCTATTTTCATTGATTTATTGTTCCAGTTTTTTCATCTTTTTATCCTGTTAAGCACCTTGGTCAATGCAAGGCATTGTTGGAAGGTGCTATACAAATAAAGTTTATTATTATTATTATTATAACAAGCTTCATGGTCAGCTGGACGCCTTGTTACAAGTTCTGGAAGTTCTAGCTCATTTAAAGGCAACATATATTTTGTTGTAGGTTTCATTAATGCTCAACAGATCTTAAGCTTCATTTTATTTAGTTGTTTTGGGAAAATACACCTGCACTTTATTTTTTCTGGTGGATTTTGTTGATCTTTATTTTGTGCAGACTTTTTCAATCTAAATGTAGCAGGATGACCTGCGGTCATTGAATGCACCACACATGCAGAGATGTGATTGGTGGGTATGGGGCTACTTCCGGTATAAAAAGGGGTAGTCCTCATTAGTTGACATGTCATCCGTACTGGCTATGTCGCGCTAGCGTTGAGGTGCAGGGTCGCGATGATCCATTGTTCTCGCGACATGTACGAGTTTCCTGTTTCCCTCTGCTGTTGAGGTGGAACACAGTGAGTACTGAAGCGCCAGTTTTTCTGTTTCTTACAAATTCAGATTTTAATTCATATTTATGTTTGGTAGCTGCTACTGTTTGTCCTTTGGCGACCGTCCTGTTTCCTGTTTGTTTGTGGCCGTGTGACTGTCTGCTGTGGTCCGGATTGATTGTCCGGACTGGTTCTGCTCCCCATCCGGGTCGTCCCTCGCCTTCCTGCTGGTCCTGGGACTGTCAGGGTTTACAGGCAGGCTTGAACCCAGTGGTGCAGACAAGAGGTGGAGGTGTAGATGTCTGTGATGGTGGGGAGACTGACTCAAACATCTTCTGTGCAACCTTCACCACTCTCTGCAGAGCTTCTGCAGCTGTGCAGCCTCTATGCCACACGTTGATGCTGGAGCACAGGATGCTCTCCACTGCACACATGTAGAAGGAGGTGAGGACTGAGCTTCTCACATCAGCTTGTCTCAGCTGGAGGCAGGAATACAAAAATAGATATTTAATGATAATAAATCAAAAAGCTGACAGGGCAGCAAACTCACTCTTAGGAGACATGATCAACACAGGAGACATCAGGGGAGACCCAACGAGGACACCACAAGGAACTAACTGACAGACAGGCTATATATACACAGAGACAAGACAGGACGCAATCACAAAACACCTGGGAACAATTAACTAACTAAAGACACAGAGCAGGACTGGTATACTAAATAAATAAAGGTTTAAATAAAAGGAGACTAAACTGGAGGTCAAACCAAGAGTGATCAAACATTGAGACCAGAAGGGAAACTAATAAAAGGTTAAACTAAGAGTAAATAAACAAGGAGACTTAAACTAGAAGTAAAGGACTGGAGATGTAGAAACTAAATACAAGAAGTAAGAACTGATAAACAAGGAGACCAGGGGAATTACCAAACCTAAACATTAATAAATACTGGGGCAGGATCTAGGGAATAAGGCTAACCATGAAGCTAGGAAAACTGGTACAAGGGAAACTAAATAAAACTAAAAACAAATATCTAGAGCTGGCTGACAGAAAACAAAGGAGAACAGAACAAAGGATACCCACTAGATGGCGCCATCCTGGTGCCATCCTGACAGTACCCCCCCTCAAAGACGCCCCCAGGCGTCCCCAAGAACCCACCCCCCCAAAAAGACAAGGGCGGGCGGAGGGAGGAACAGCAAGGACGGTGGGCGCAAACACAAACAGACAAGGACAAACACCAAGACACAGGCTAAACAAAGAACAAGAACACAAAAAACGTCCAGACGGGCAACGGCCCGTCCATCAGGCAGGAGCCGGTCGGGCGGTCGGCCGGGATGCCGCCCCACAGGCAGGAACCGGTCAGGCGGTCGGCCGGGATGCTGTCCCTCAGGCAGGAGCCGGTCAGGCGGTCGGCCGGGATGCTGTCCCTCAGGCAGGAGCCGGTCAGGCGGTCGTCCGGGAGGCCGCCCCCCCAAGGTAGGAACCACGTTGGCTGGTACACAGACTCCTGCGGCAGGTGCGGGTGCACAGACCTTGTCGGGCGGTACGACTACACCGAACGTGGAGACGTTGTCGTCGAGACCATCCATCGACGCGGACGCTCCGGCGGTGTAGAGACCCACCAAGGCCCACTCACAACAGGAAATTTGAGAGGCGCTCTCCAGAGCCCTCTCAGAACAGGAAACGAGAGTAGTCATGACGTCTGGCATTGAGACGTCGTCTGCTTTGTCAAGTGGTGAACAGGAAACAGGAGCCAGTCTGGGTGCTGGCGTTGAGATGTCTGCGGTGCGGAGACCCTCCGGAGACGTCGAGGCATCGTTGGGCGAGACACCCGGCGAGACATCAGGCGAGTCGGGCGAGACCTCTGGCTGCGAGACCTCTGGCTGCGAGACCTCTGGCTGCGAGACCTCTGGCTGCGAGACCTCTGGCTGCGAGACCTCTGGCTGCGAGACCTCTGGCTGCGAGACCTCTGGCTGCGAGACCTCTGGCTGCGAGACCTCTGGCTGCGAGACCTCTGGCTGCGAGACCTCTGGCTGCGAGACCTCTGGCTGCGAGACCTCTGGCTGCGAGACCTCTGGCTGCGAGACCTCTGGCTGCGAGACCTCTGGCTGCGAGACCTCTGGCTGCGAGACCTCTGGCTGCGAGACCTCTGGCTGCGAGACCTCTGGCTGCGAGACCTCGTGCTGCGAGACCTCGTGCTGCGAGACCTTGTGCTGCGAGACACCGTGGGAGGAGTCCACCAGGACCCTCTCAGCGCATGAAACTGGAGGGGGTCTCTCCTGGGACCCCTCGGCACAAGGAACTGGAGGGGGTCCCTCCTGGGACCCCTCGGCACAGGAACTGGAGGGGGTCCCTCCTGGGACCCCTCGGCACAAGGAACTGGAGGGGGTCTCTCCTGGGACCCCTCGGCACAGGAAACTGGAGGGGGTCTCTCCTGGGACCCCTCGGCACAGGAAACTGGAGGGGGTCTCTCCTGGGACCCCTCGGCACAGGAAACTGGAGGGGGTCTCTCCTGGGACCCCTCGGCACAGGAAACTGGAGGGGGTCTCTCCTGGGACCCCTCGGCACAGGAAACTGGAGGGGGTCTCTCCTGGGACCCCTCGGCACAGGAAACTGGAGGGGGTCTCTCCTGGGACCCCTCGGCACAGGAAACTGGAGGGGGTCTCTCCTGGGACCCCTCGGCACAGGAAACTGGAGGGGGTCTCTCCTGGGACCCCTCGGCACAGGAAACTGGAGGGGGTCTCTCCTGGGACCCCTCGGCACAGGAAACTGGAGGGGGTCTCTCCTGGGACCCCTCGGCACAGGAAACTGGAGGGGGTCTCTCCTGGGACCCCTCGGCACAGGAAACTGGAGGGGGTCTCTCCTGGGACCCCTCGGCACAGGAAACTGGAGGGGGTCTCTCCTGGGACCCCTCGGGACCCTCCGAAGACGTGGAGGCGTCGGGACCCTCCGAAGACGTGTCCGTCGAGTCTGTTGCAGGTGAGGAGACGTCCGTCGAGTCTGCTGCAGGCGAGGAGACGTCCGTCGAGTCTGCTACAGGCGAGGAGACGTCCGTCGAGTCTGCTGCAGGCGAGGGGACATCCGTCGAGTCTGCTGCAGGTGAGGAGACGTCCGTTGAGTCTGTTGCAGACGAGGAGACGTCCGTCAAGTCTGCTGCAGGCGAGGAGACGTCCGTCGAGTCTGCTGCAGGTGAGGAGACGTCCGTCGAGTCTGCTGCAGGCGAGGAGACGTCCATCGAGTCTGTAGCAAGCGAGGAGTTGTCCGTCGAGTCTGCTGCAGGCGAGGAGTCGTCCGTCGAGTCTGCTGCAATCGACGAGGAGACGTCTGCTGCAGTCGGCGAGGAGACGTCTGCTGCAGTCGGCGAGGAGACGTCTGCTGCAGTCGGCGTGGAGGGCAGAGAGGGGGCCTGAGACCCACGTCTACCCCTCCTTCTGCTGGAGCGAGAAGCCTGAACTGCAACTGGGTCTGGTGCAGTAGGTTCAGGCGCTGCAGGTTCTGGAGAAGCTAACAGATGTAAGTTGGCAGCAGAGTTTGGAGTAGCTTCCTTCAATGTTCTGATTTCACTCAGGAGCGCCAGTAAGAAATCCACGGTGCGACCTCTGCTGGAAGCTGACTGGTTGTGGTAGAGGTTGCTGGAAGCTGGCTTGTAGCTGTTTTGGCTGCTGGAATCTGACTGGTAGCTGTTTTAGCTGCTGGAAGCTGGCTGGTAGCTGTTTTAGCTGCTGGAAGCTGGCTGGTAGCTGTTTTAGCTGCTGGAAGCTGGCTGGTAGCTGTTTTAGCTGCTGGAAGCTGGCTGGTAGCTGTTTTAGCTGCTGGAAGCTGGCTGGTAGCTGTTTTAGCAGGCTGCTGGTTGTTGGTGGTTGCAGGCTTAAAAACAGGAAAGTCCAGATCTGGTGGAGGACTAGGACGGACTGCCTGGAGTCGGATGAGTGGCTCCAACCAACGCTTCTCTACCAATACTTCGTCCAGAATTTCCTCCATACCAGGGGAGTCAATTAACCAAGGAATAGAAAGATATTCCTGAAACATGGCTGTGGTGGCCTCCCACCTCTCCAACAGATCACAGGAAGAGCCTGAGTTCAAATATCTCTGGATTGTATCACAGAGCCTTGAATAATCCTCAAAAGGGAGTCTGGAAAAACAATACTTGTCTGCTGGGTTCATGTTTTATGGTGGTGTCCTACTGTCAGGGTTTACAGGCAGGCTTGAACCCAGTGGTGCAGACAAGACACAGGAGGCAGGAATACAAAAATAGATATTTAATGATAATAAATCAAAAAGCTGACAGGGCAGCAAACTCACTCTTAGGAGACATGATCAACACAGGAGACATCAGGGGAGACCCAACGAGGACACCCACTAGATGGTGCCATCCTGACACGTAGTGAGAGGCAGAGCTCTAGGCTTGTCACAGTGCGTAGGTATGAGCAGCTCCACATGAAGGTAAGTCTGATACAGCATCAGACCTAAATTAGATCCTGTTGTTTCTTGTTCCATCACCCAAACTATTTTCTGCTTCCCAAAATGAAGACAAATAACTCAAATCTTCACATAGATTGCTAAATTCGTCTGGTTTTAAATTGTCCGCTATTAAAGAGACCAGAGCCCTCTGCCTCACATTACGTCACAGATGGTTGTGGGGTTTTTCCTGTTTTGCTGCCTACAGATTTCCTGAGGTTGAGGAGTCACAGCTGTCGGCCATCTCCACTAATCACCACCAGGACTACTTAAGACTGCTGGCTGGCTTCATTCAGTGCTGAAGCATACCTACTTTATGGTACTAGTGCTTCCAGCCTCTTGGTGTTAATCCTTGCAGTTCTTATTCTTACCCTTGTGATTTTTTCTTCGTGACACTACAGACCCTGGTCCATCTGTGCCAAACGTCTTGGACTCCTGGCTGCTCTGTGGACCTCCTGTGCTGAACTTGGAAGTTTGGATATCAAGATACCTCCAGTGAGATCTTCCACCTCCACGCTCCACCCGTGCTTCCCCCTCCCTGTGGATAACATTGCCATTATAAATAAATCATCGTTTGTTTTACCCCTGAATCTGTTTTCTTCCAGTCCGTTCATCTGGGTTGATATTGCTACCTTGACAGAAATGCTTCAGCCAAACAAACAGACCCAGAACGCGACTGGGGGAGAACCTTCTCAGAGGGCTACGGACCCCCAGACTTCACGACTGGACTTATTGGAAACCAGACTGCAACAGATGGCTTCCCAACAACTAACTAACCAATCCAACCTCAGAGAACTTGGAGGTATGATGTTTGATGCTAATCAAAAACTCTCACAACTTATTTCTGCCCCACGGGCCGCTCAACCTGGGCCTTCTTCTGTTAATGCTACTGTTGGATCAACAACACCAACAACACCTTCAACCGAGCCTGTGTTTAGGCCTTCTGAGTTTTTTAGTGGTAACCCTGATCACTATGCAGGATTCATTCTTCAATGTCGTCTGGCTTTTACTAGAGCCCCTCGTACATATCCCACGGACGCCGCTAAAATAGCTTTTGTGATCAGTCAGTTAAAAGGTGACGCTCTTAGCTGGGCTACAGCGCACTTATCCTCAAATGATATTGACTTACTAACCTTTCCTGAGTTCCTCGAGGACTTCTCGATGATTTTCGACCACCCTTTGCAGCAGGAGGATGCCGTCAAACATCTGTTGAACCTCCGCCAAGGAAGGAAGCCGGTATCGGAGCACGCAATACGCTTCCGCATCATGGCGGCGAAGACTCGCTGGGACGATCTCGCTATCAGAGGTACTTTCTTAAATTCCCTGTCTGACAGAGTCAAGGATCAACTCGCTCTGAGAGACGAACCCAACTCTCTTAATGAACTGATAAACTTGGCGATTAGAGTCGATAATCGCTTCAACGAAAGGGGCAAGGAGAGGGACTACAAGTCCCAGCGTCCATCCACTTCCGGTTTCCGGTCAAACCCGACTTTTCAGAGTAAAGTCTTCTCTAACTTTGAGGAGGAACCGGAGCCTATGCAAATAGGCCGCACAAGGCTGTCACCCGAGGAGAGACAGCGACGTATGAGATCTGGGTGTTGTCTTTATTGTGGTAAGATTGGCCACTACATAGCCCAATGCCCTCTACAGGGAGCCCAACGCCCTCTACAGGGAAACGACCCCTCCCATCAATAAAACAGGGGGTATTGGTGGGTAGATCATCTTGTTCTCCTGTCTCACGATTTACTTTACCATCTATTATTGTGAATAATAACATGAAGTTACCTGTTACAGCTCTTGTGGACTCTGGAGCGGAACAAAATCTCATCAGCAGTGACTTGGTGGAACAACTATCCATTCCTACCCATACCCTTCGAGACCCTTTGACTGTCGCCGGTCTCACTGGACAGGTTTTCGCCAAGATTCACCTGAGGGTCCAGGAACTCCACCTCATCATCTCTGGAAATCACCATGAGCAAGGTGAATTCTTCGTTTTTGACTCTCCCACCACTCAATTAATTTTGGGTTTTCCTTGGTTGGAGAGGCATAATCCATTATTGGACTGGTCGGAGAAGAGGATAGACAAGTGGAGCTCGTACTGTCTCAAGAACTGTCTTCGCTCTGCTGTACCGAAGACCTCTGTAAATAACCCCCAGTCACAAGCTGTTGACCTAAGCAAAGTACCTCCTGTGTATCATGATTTAAGTGCTGTGTTCAATAAAGAGAAAGCTTTGTCCCTGCCTCCACATCGCCCATATGATTGTGCTATTAATCTTCTTCCTGGAGCTCCTCTGCCTACCAGTAGATTATACAACATATCAGGGCCTGAGAGAAAGACTATGTCAGATTATATTGGGGAGTCTCTGACGTCTGGTATCATTCGACCGTCCACCTCACCTGTGGGGGCGGGTTTCTTTTTTGTGTCTAAAAAGGATAAGACCTTGCGCCCATGCATTGACTATCGTGGGTTAAACCAGATTACCATCAAAAATAAATATCCGCTACCTCTCATTGATTCCATTCATGACCAGTTGCATTCGGCTGCCATATTTACGAAATTAGATTTGCGTAATGCTTACCATCTAGTAAGGGTTCGTGAGGGGGATGAGTGGAAGACCGCCTTCAAGACTCCACTCGGTCATTTTGAGTACTTAGTAATGCCTTTCGGCCTTACTAATGCTCCTGCGGTATTTCAGGCACTCGTTAACGACGTCCTTAGAGATTTCCTTAATGAGTTTGTTTTCGTTTATTTAGACGATATACTCATTTACTCCCACGACTTGAGCCAACACGAGACTCACGTACGTGCGGTACTACAGAGACTCCTTGAGAATCAGCTTTATGTAAAGGCAGAGAAGTGCGATTTTCATGTCACCACTGTGTCATTCCTGGGGTTTATTTTCGAGGGTGGTAGTTTTCGCACTGACCCTGAGAAGACCAGGGCTGTGGAAGAATGGCCCATTCCTGAGGATCGCAAACAGCTGCAACGATTCTTAGGCTTTGCAAACTTTTATAGAAGGTTCATTAAGAATTATAGCCGCATTGCTGCTCCTCTTACTCAACTCACCTCCACGTTAAGAACCTTCTCCTGGACTCCTGATGCTGAGACGGCTTTTAAGGAACTTAAGCGTCTTTTCTCCACCGCCCCCATCCTTCGTCACCCTGACCCGGAGAGACAATTCATCTTGGAGGTCGATGCGTCGGACACGGGTGTGGGAGCAGTCCTTTCTCAGCGTTCTCAGGAGGATAACAAGGTCCACCCTTGTGCGTTCTTCTCTCGACGTCTTAGCCCTTCGGAACAGAATTATGATGTGGGGAACAGAGAGTTGTTGGCTGTAAAATTGGCACTGGAAGAATGGAGGCACTGGTTGGAGGGTACCAAGACACCTTTTTTGATCTGGACAGATCATAAGAACCTTATTTACATCCAGAACGCCAAGAGGCTGAGTCCAAGACAGGCTCGTTGGTCTTTGTTTTTTGCAAGGTTTAACTTTTTTTTGACCTACAGACCTGGATCTAAGAACATCAAGCCCGATGCCCTGTCAAGACAGTTTTCCATTTCCGACCAGCACAAGACTGAAGACAACATACTGCCCCCCTCCGTTGTGGTTGGCGTACTTACCTGGTCCATTGAAAAAGACATTCAAGAGGCGCAAGGATCTGAACCCGACCCAGGTACCGGTCCTCCTGATAGAAGGTTTGTTCCCTCCACTATCAGATCCAAGGTACTAGATTGGATCCATTCGAATAAACTGTCATGTCACCCAGGCACTAACCGTATGCTTTCCCTTGTCAAGAGACACTTCTGGTGGCCCACTCTCAACCAAGACATTAAGGAGTTTGTGGCTGCTTGCCCTACCTGTGCTCGCAACAAGAGTGGGAACCAACCTCCAGCAGGTTTGTTACAGCCTTTGCCCACACCCAGTCGTCCATGGTCCCATGTAGCTCTGGATTTCATCACTGGACTGCCCCCTTCTGAAGGGAACACTGTCATTTTAACAGTTGTTGATAGGTTTTCCAAGACAGCTCATTTTGTACCCCTTGCCAAGCTTCCCTCTGCCTTGGAGACTGCTCACCTCCTGACCCAGCACGTCTTTCGGATTCATGGTATTCCCACAGATCTGGTTTCGGACCGAGGCCCTCAATTCACTTCTCAGGTCTGGCAGGCTTTCTGCAACACCCTGGGGGCCTCTTCTAGTCTGTCATCTGGTTATCATCCCCAATCTAATGGACAAACGGAACGATGTAACCAGGAGTTGGAGGCTGCCCTACGATGTGTCATTGAGGACAACCCGTCTTCTTGGAGCAAACTTCTGGTGTGGGTAGAGTATGCTCACAATACTCACACATCCTCCGCCACTGGAATGTCTCCCTTCGAAGCCTCTCTGGGTTATGCTCCCCCGCTTTTTCCTAGCCAGGAGTCCGAGATCTCTGTCCCTTCTGTTCAGCACCATTTCCGCCGTTGCCGTAGGGTTTGGCGTCAGGCTAAGGCGGCCCTGCTACGTACTGCTGACCAGAACAAGAGACACGCAGACCGCCATCGTTCTGTGGCTCCTGCTTACCACGTGGGTCAGAGGGTCTGGCTCTCTACCCGTGACATCAAGCTCAAGGACACTCCCAGAAAACTTGCCCCTCGTTTTATTGGTCCGTTTCCTGTGGTCAAGATTATTAACCCGTCTGCTGTTCGTCTGAAATTGCCTGCTTCCATGCGCATTCATCCCACCTTCCACGTTTCCCAGGTGAAGCCAGTCTCTGTGAGTCCTTTATGTCCTCCTGCTGTCCTCCCTCCTCCCCCCCGTCTCATTGACAATCACCCTGCCTTCACTGTCCGGTGTATCCTGGACGTTCGGCGCCGGGGTCGGGGTTTCCAGTATTTGGTTGACTGGGAGGGCTATGGTCCCGAGGAGAGGTCTTGGATTCCTCGGTCCTTCATTCTGGATCCCAGCCTCATCTCCTCTTTTTTCAGGTCCCATCCTGAGAAGCGCCTTAGGTCGCCAAGGGGCGATTCTTGAGGGGGGGGTACTGTGGGGTTTTTCCTGTTTTGCTGCCTACAGATTTCCTGAGGTTGAGGAGTCACAGCTGTCGGCCATCTCCACTAATCACCACCAGGACTACTTAAGACTGCTGGCTGGCTTCATTCAGTGCTGAAGCATACCTACTTTATGGTACTAGTGCTTCCAGCCTCTTGGTGTTAATCCTTGCAGTTCTTATTCTTACCCTTGTGATTTTTTCTTCGTGACACTACAGACCCTGGTCCATCTGTGCCAAACGTCTTGGACTCCTGGCTGCTCTGTGGACCTCCTGTGCTGAACTTGGAAGTTTGGATATCAAGATACCTCCAGTGAGATCTTCCACCTCCACGCTCCACCCGTGCTTCCCCCTCCCTGTGGATAACATTGCCATTATAAATAAATCATCGTTTGTTTTACCCCTGAATCTGTTTTCTTCCAGTCCGTTCATCTGGGTTGATATTGCTACCTTGACAATGGTGCGTTCGCGTGTAATCTGATTTCCCATGATTAACCACGGCTTGAAGTTCAAAATCACTTTTAAAGCAAAATTAAAGTGATTTATCATTTTGTTTGCAAAAACGAACCTATTTAAATGATAAAATATATATATTTTGAGCAATTTTATGAATAGTAAAAAAATCATGTCAGTGGACTTTTAATGTTCTGTGATGAAGCAACATTGGAGCTCAGTTATTCAGTTTAGTGACCATGTGTGATTAGAATGAGTAGTTTTTTTATATTAAAAAACTGGATGTGGTCCGTACATGAACAGAGACGTGACCCCGGACACCATGAGCTGTGATAACCCAGTTGACCGGGACTGAGCTGCTGAGAATAAGCACCACCTTCTTCTCCTCCTTCAAAGAGACTGGAGACACGAGAGAGACAATCACCTCTGTCCGCTCAGAACTGAAAGAGCTAAAGTAAGAGAGCAAGGATTACCTTTGGGCGCAAACAGAGCAAAACAGGTTTTAAGACTAAACAGGCCGAGCTCTCTCACCTACAACGCTCTGAGCCTGCTGAAAGGAGATGGATCACATGGACCTCAGGACTAGCATCACCTGCTGTGGGATGGATGCATCCCCGCACTGTTTGTGGCTGCAGGTCTGTGATCATGAAGCTGGGACAGAAGAATGAAGAGTGCAGCTGACACTCAGCAAGTCGGGTTGGATCTGTAATACAGAGGAAGGAAGACCCTTTGATATTTCACCAGAAGTCATATCTGATGATAACAGAAAACAATTGACATGGTTTTCCCTGAATTTGAGCTCTAAAGATGTTTAAAGGGATATTTTGGACATATTGCAGCGGGGTTTGTGTGGAAAAGTTTTCCCTGCAGGCTCCATTTGTAAGAACAGAGAAGAGTTTAGGTCCATTAGGACTGATGAGCTAATGGCTAGTCTGAACAAAGCCAAAACCCAAGTGGATTGCTGTCATCTCAAAACAACTAAAATCTTCAAAATTTTAGGTAGTTTATAAAAATCTTTTTATAAAAAGAACTATTAATTTTACACTACCTAGTCATTATATAGGTTATTTGCAAGTGTAAATAGCAGGAGCAGCAGTTAACTGTAGCACTTCCTGTGCAGCCAGGGGTCACTTCTGGCATGAATATCATTACTATTCCTACCAGAGCAACTGTGCAATGCAAAATTGACAATTCTGGAAAGGTTACAATGATAACAATTACATAAATAAATCAACATACTTTTCTTGTTTATAGCAAGAAGGAATGAAAAGTGGAAGTTGAAGCTGAACCAGTACTGGAGCCCTTGGTCGGCTGGCTGCAGTATAAATAGCCCAACACCCACCATGTTTTCAAATTGCATCGCCATTAATATTTATTAGTTTATTTAAAAATAATACAGGAGCGTTTACTTATATTGTGGAGAAATAACACTAAATGTGTTATTTCATGATTTATAGCAGATTTTAGCATGCAGCTCCGGGAAAATCTGCCCCTCTCCATATATGGGCATTCACTTGGGCATTCACGTCACCAAAGTGACGCCTTGGAGTTACAGGCGAGCGAGCGAGGAAAAGAAAAAGGAAGCATTTTTAAATATTCCCTAAAGCTGCCTGTGTTGTGTTGATTAATCCTGCTGTCGCTCACTCATATTCTGAGCGAGCATCCACTTAGACATACTAGTTTAATTCGTTTGATCGCGACAAATTCATTCATTTCCGCATCGACTTTTTATTCTCTCCCCCCCGTGATCAAAAAGGCAGCCAGAGCCAGCCTCGCAGCTGAGCTCTGCCCGCGCGCGTGCTTCCCGACCCCGTATCAAGGCTGACGAGAGCAAATACAGTGCATACACTCGAGGGAGCAAATTACACCGGCACGAGGAACTTCAAAGGTGACCAGCAGAACGAGGAGCCAGAGACGCGCGCGGCTCGCGGCTCGCTCCTCAGGGGCAGAATGACTGAGAGCAGCAAAAGGTCCGCAGCGGTGTTATAAAATAAATAATAAATAAAATCAGAGCGCTGGTCCATATACTACACACAAATGCACAAGGAAATATGCAGGAAATATGCCGTTTTAACTACCACTCTCTCTCATAAACCTCCATGGAAACTCACTCCTACCTTCTGCCTTCTGGGTGGAGATCATGTAACAAAAGGCATGACCCTTCGGGACTATTCGGCCAGGTTTCCGGATTCATTCGGGAGTGGGTTTTTTTTTTTTTTTTTTTTAACCCTCGCCTGGCCCAAATGCAAAAATGAAAATAGACCTAATAATAAATTACTGTAATTGTACAATATGGTGAATTGTTAGTGTCATGGTGGGTGTTGTCCTTTAAAGTGGAAATGTTTCGTCTTTTGTCCGAAAAACTTATTCAGTCGAGGAGCTGTATTCAGCTCAGTCTTAAAAATAGCACCTTCTCATACTGAATCAACCAGTTTGCTGCTGACAGCCAAAACTAGCTGTTCACATGATTAAGGAGGGCCATCAGCCTAAGGATGGATCGTTTGCACCCTGATGGCTGTTTGCTATTCACAGAGGGCTGAGTGATACTAGCAATAACAGCCACTGGCCAAAAGGATGGCCCAGCACAGGAGACCAACATCATCAGGCAAGGACTCTGAGGTCTACACCTCCAGGCCAGCGGTCACTCTTTCAGGGATGAAGATGTTCACATCCTTGATAGAGAGGAACAATGGTTTGAGAGAGGAGTAAAGGAGGCCATCTTTGTGAAAAGAATCCATCCATCCCCTGATGCATGCTCAATAATCCAGGTAGAAAAATCTAAAAAAGCTAAGTCTGGTCCTCTGCAGAGGACATTCAAAAAACAAAACAAAACAAAGCAAAAAAACAACAAGCAAACTGTAGAAACGTTTTATCTTTCGTCCGAAAGACTTCCTCAGTCTGAGATGCTGTACTGTATTCAGCTCAGTCTTATAAATAATAAATCCGTCCATCATTAAACAGAGGTGGAGGCCTCCGTGTTCAACTGTCCCCTTCTTACAATGCTGTTATTGCCAGTATCCCTCAGCCCCTTGTGAATAGCAAGCAACCATCAGGATGCTAACGATCCATCGTTAGGCTGATGGTCCTCCTTGATCATGTGAGCAGCTGGTTTTGGCTGTCAACAGCAACCTGGTCGATCCACTGTGGGAGGGTGCTATTTATAAGACTGAGCTGAATACAGCAACTCAGACTGAGGAAGTCTTTCGGATGAAAGACGAAACATTTCTACTTTTTTTATGTTTTTTGAATGTCTAGAGGACCAGACTTAACTTTGTTAGATTTTTCTACCTGGATAATTGAGCAAGCGTCAGGATATCTCTATTCTACACGTCAATTTATTTCAGGAATGCTCTCTGTACTCATGCAGTAAAATTATTGTAGGAAACAGTCATTTTTCTTCAGGTTTTTAGAAGTAATAATGGATGACCTTTTTTTCTGGGATTCAAAGATAAAATTGTGATGACAAATATCTACCATGACTGTTAGACTCTCACCTTTCCAACCCTCGGTCTGCTGCACTGCAACACTGAGTTAAATATTGTTTGACAGCTTCAAAGCTTTTAGTTTAGCTGCTGTTCTGACCAAAATGTGAACAAAGTTAAGAACAAAATAGATGTACTTTTACAGAAAATTCACTCAATTAGCTTTGCATCTGGTAATAAATGAACCAAGCCTGTATTTACTTCATAGAAAACAAAAGTTTTGAATAAATCATGCTCAAACAAAAAAAAAAAAATGTCAACATCAAAACTGAAGTGACACAACCAGACCAAACTGATTGTTTTCAGTTCGTTTTTTCCGGGGGTGGGGGTGGGGGGGAGGATTTTAATAGAAATAAAACCTATCGGTAGCTACTTATAAAATCATCCAATACTAAAAGTGCTAATAGATCATGTAAGATCTTGCAATATTTTATGTGAGTTTACACGTCATTTAAAAGGTTTACCCACACCTATGACTGTTCTTTCTCTATATAAAATGATCTGTCAAATTCTGGTGAAGGGAGGCATTCCTTCAGCTTAACTTTTTTTTGTGTGTGTGCATCACCCTAGGTGTTTTCAAATACATAACTGGATTAAATTGCACATTCTACTGTTTTAAATTAGCTGGAAAAACATTTAGTAAAATGTATTTATTGGATTTATTTCTGCATGTGCTGCTTCTCTGCCCTTACTTGTTTTGTGCTGCCATTTAAAAAAAAAAGTAAACAAATAAAAATAAAAATCTGGTCTGTAAGAATAGAGTAAAAGTAGCATGGTGGAAAACCCCAGAGTGAACAAACTGACTATGACTGGACCACACTCAAACAGTAAAATGAAAAGTGCTTTATTTACAAAGTTGTAGTGGTTCACAAGAGATCAGGGATTTGTTCTGTTAACGAGAAACTGGATCCGCAAGGTTTGTAATCAAGGTCTCTTTTTTTTTTAGATGAAGTCTTTGTTCCTTTAGGATTCTTAGTTCAGGCGAGGATGAGAAGATTACCAGGAGCTAACAGGTGAACCGCAGTGGAGTAGTAGTAGTAGTGCAGGTGATGAGATAGTGGCAGGATGGTTTCAAGAGCTGTTTTTTTCTTAGGGTTGGAGCCTGGAAGCCAGGAAAACCAAAGGACATAAGGTAAGGTACAGTAGCGTAAGGTAAGGTACAGTACAGTAAAGTAAGGTACAGTAAGGTATGGTACTCTAAGATAAGGTAAGATACAGTACAGTATGGTAAAGTACAGAACAGTAAGGTAATGTAAGGTAAGATAAGGTAAAGTAAGTTGATGTATGGTAAGTTACGGTACAGTAAGGTAAGTTACGGTAAGTTGAGGTAGGGTAGGGTAAGGTAAGGTACAGTAAGGTAAGGTACGGTACAGTAAGGTATGGTGCAGCAAGGTAAGGTAAGGTGAGGTGGAGTAAGGTAAGGTAAGGTACAGTAAGGTAAGGTACAGTAAGTTGAGGTAGGGTAGGGTAAGGTAAGGTAAGGTACAGTAAGGTAAGGTCCAGTAAGGTATGGTACTCTAAGGTAAGGTACGGTACGGTAAGGTACAGTACTCTAAGATAAGGTAAGATACAGTACAGTATGGTAAGGTACAGAACAGTAAGGTAAGGTAAGGTAAGGTAAGGTAAGGTACAGTGCAGTAAGGTAAGTTACAGTACAGTAAGGTATGGTACAGTACAGTACAGTATGGTACAGTACAGTAAGGTAAGGTACAGTACAGTAAGGTAAGGTATGGTATGGTAAGGTATGGCACTCTAAGGTAAGGTAAGGTAAGGTACAGTACTCTAAGATAAGGTAAGATACAGTACAGTATGGTAAGGTACAGAACAGTAAGGTAAGGTAAGGTACAGTGCAGTAAGGTAAGTTACAGTACAGTAAGGTATGGTACAGTACAGTACAGTATGGTACAGTACAGTAAGGTAAGGTACAGTACAGTAAGGTAAGGTATGGTATGGTAAGGTATGGCACTCTAAGGTAAGGTAAGGTAAGGTACAGTACTCTAAGATAAGGTAAGATACAGTACAGTATGGTAAGGTACAGAACAGTAAGGTAAGGTAGGGTAAGATAAAGTAAGTTAATGCATGGTAAGGTACAGTACAGTAAGGTAAGGTAAGGTACAGTACAGTAAGGTAAGTTACAGTACAGTAAGGTATGGTATGGTACAGTACAGTATGGTACAGTACAAAAAAGGTAAGGTACAGTACAGTAAAGTAAGGTAAGGTATGGTAAGGTATATGGCACTCTAAGGTAAGGTAAGTTAAGGTACAGTATTCTAAGATAAGGTAAGATACAGTACAGTATGGTAAGGTACAGAACAGTAAGGTAAGGTAGGGTAAGATAAAGTAAGTTAATGCATGGTAAGGTACGGTACAGTAAGGTAAGTTACAGTACAGTAAGGTATGGTAAGGTACAGTACAGTAAAGTACAGTTTGGTACAGTACAGTAAGGTAAGGTACAGTAGAGTAAGGTACAATACAGTACAGTAAGGTAAGGTACAGTAGAGTAAGGTACGGTACAGTTCAGTAAAGTAAGGTAAGGTATGGTATGTTATGGTAAGGTATGGTACGATACAGCACAGTAAGGTACGGTACAGTAAGTTTACTCAGGCTGTCGCGATATACCAGAATGGCCTGAAATGTTCCAGCAGAGAAAAGCTGACACACAGGGCCCTAAATATTACTTTGTAGATTTAATCAAATGGGATCAGGAACAGCTGAATGTGGTTAGAGCCACCATGCCACTCAAGAGGCTGCAACGAGTGATTAGTTCACATAAAAATGGCCATTCCTACAAAACATTTGTGAAAAGAGCATTTGGTCATAAAAGTCCTATCCTGGGATCCCACCCTGAGCTCCATGTTGATGCGCCACCTCTTTTCTAATTTAATAAAGTAATTCTATTCACACACTTCTCATAACCACATTAAAGTTGCATTCAAGGATATAATTATGGAAAATCTTGTGTTGTAAAAGCTACATTGATGCACTGGCAGAAGATTATATGGCCTTGGATGAAACTGCATTTATTGTAGGAATTATGAGCCTTATTTCTTTTTTCTTTTTTGTTGAGGTATTTCTTTTCACTAGTAATATCCCAGTAAATTTGTATGTGACCTTGCATTTAAAAAGGTTCAAATCTGTGAAATGTATTCATGACAGTGAAAGTAACAAACAAGACAGCAAATAGCAGCTTAAGATGAGGAAAAAAGTATTTATGTCTCTGTTTAAAACCTCTTAAGTCTGTGAAATTTTTGTCAAATAGCCTGAGTAATATCTATTATTTTCCACAAAAAAAACAACAACAAATAAATGGAAAAGTGATTCAGGTAACTACTCTGGCACTAAACGAGGAAAATGTAAAATAGAATAAGATGACAAACCAAAGCAAATATTCTCTAAGAAGAAAATCCTGAGTGGCAGATAAGTTGTTCAAACAAACAGATATGAAAAGACAGAAAAAAATATTATTTCATTTGTTCCAAGTCTCCCCTTAGCTTTCATGCAGATGTTTCATATATTTAAAAAATACATGCAATCCACACAGATTATATCCTTATTTCAATATTTGGTCAGGATACATCACTTAAATCAAATCTTTTAACATAAACTTTGCCTTACCTGATAGGTAAAAACAAACTGAAGATGCAAATTTAAGAATCTGTATTTGGATTTAATGTATTGGTAGCACTTGGTTTATGCGATTTATAAGTTTATTATGAGTTAATTCTATTTGATCACATTTATTCCTCATCTAACCTTTTCTTATGTTTGGGACAAATACTAAGCAGTCAAATCAATATAACAGTAAACATTATCGGTCAGCTCTGGAACCTCAAACGGTAAAGCGGCCAGCGGCGGGGTGCAAGTACAATGGTTTGGGCTTGCTTTATTTCCAATTAATACTTAGTTTTTACTGGTTCAGTTAAACTTTTTGCACCACATCGTAACATTCTTGCAGCTATTGTAAGGACATTTGTTTAGGTTAAACAGGAAGTTGATGTTTCAACAATGGGTCATTAACCTTGCACTGATAATTTCACTACAACTCAACATGAGGAATGGTAAAGTCAAGTAAAATGCCAAATCCATATCCTTTTAAACTGGTGAAGATTCTCAGTCGTCCAGGACATGATAAATCAAAAAAGGCGTTCAATACAAGATCAACTGGACTTTATTTGATTTCAAATAAAGTCCAGTTGATCTTGTATTGAACGCCTTTTTTTATATCCTTTTAAAATGTTGAGATATTTGAGACAGGCAGTAGATTCAAACCACTGCATACATCGTTAAAATGAGCGCATTTGGCTTTAAAGTAAAATTATGCAAGTGGATTTGGATTCAGCTAAATCACACTTATTCGTTATAGTACATGAAGGAGGCTTGTTTTGTTTCAGCATCTCAATATAAGTCTTTTAATCAGAATAAAATACAAAACACAGTCAGATATTCATATCACTTGACAGCTTTAGTTATGTTCTTGTCATCAGTTGCATTTTGCTTCTGGTTATTTAGTTTCTAGTTTTTCCCCTCCTATCCAAAAACTTAAATTCTTCATTTCTCTGCCGTACACAAAAATATGCAAAACAAATAAAATGCAATGAATAGAAAGTTCACCTGAATAGGTCTCCATTTTCTTTGCTGCCTGATAAGGAATCAATTTCATAAGTTTTTATTTCATCAAATATATCCAGAAAAATTACAAATTGGTGTTTAAAAAAGCAAACACAAGCTACTAACTGCTAAAAAAACGAAACAATTAACAGTTTATTAATCATGTGCTCTGTAGGGATACGTGATGACAAAGTAAATTGTATAACACTGAGAATACACAAATGGTGGGAATAATTTAACCGCTGCAGAGGAGACGCACTACAGCGCTGGCAACCTGTGGCACAGCGAACAGCTGATACGGGCGACAGTGAACGCAGCACTTACATTCATCAATATTCCTTTTAGCTTCTACATTATTTTCTCACACATTTTGCCCAACGAATTCTTGAAATAGGAATACATTTCAAAACTGATGGAGGCAATTTCCTGGCATGAATCTTTAATAACAGTCAGTCTTCAGGAGAAGGGGGGCTGTTGCAGCTGAGGCGGTGATTCAAAAGTCTGCAACTGAAGTCTGCACAGTGAAGACGAGGCGCTGAACTGAGCTAAAAATAAATAAATACTGGAAACAGCATAAAAAATAAATACACATATATTTTTTCTGTTGCTCTACATCAGTGTTTCAGTTGTTTACACACATAAATACATAGAAATGTGCATTAAACTAATAATGTATATACTAAAAATGATAAATACTTCTTATTTTTACAGTTTGTGAAGCAACTCAAAACTGTGATGAATGCACAATACTGATAGGACATTTTTTTTCTGAGTGCATAATTGTTGCAGCTATGGAAAAATCCCAGGGGCTCATTGATTGGATGGGAAGTAAACCGAGTGGACAGAGAAATGATCCCACAAAGTGGCTCTAAAATGTCTGCATGCTGCCTGATGAAGTCAAATATGCAGCTGCTCATCTCAACTGTTTAGAGTGTAAAAAAAAAAAAAAGGCAGAAAAGTGTTCAGCATACAAATCTCTCCAAAGCAGCTGTTGAAAATTTTTGACGTGCGAGTTCTGGGGAAAGTTATGAACAATCATTATCTCACCTGCTGGAGATTGCTCTTTGAATGGTCTCAGTTGGAAGAAACTGAGTGCAATTCTGATCAGAAAATACAACTGCTATTGAGAGCAAACTAAACCCAAATAGATTACTGCTGTCCTAAAATGACTCAAATTTTCTAACGTTTTACAGCCATTCATGCAAACACAATTTTATAATCCTTTACAGTGACATCAATTTCACTTTAAACAGTTATTTTTGCATAAAACATTACATTTTTGCTTGAAGTGCTCTAGACTGCACTGAAAATGCTACAGCTTGCTGCTATTGCTGCTGCTATTTGTACTTGCAAATGACTGACAGCAGTGTAAAGGTTTAAATTTTGTGTTTGCATGAACTGCTGTAACATGAGATTGGAGTTGTTTTAAGACATCAACACTCTTTGTATTGTTTTAGCCTCAATAAGACTAGCCACTAGTTCGTCGCTACAGTTAGAAATAAACTGCTTAGCATTGCTTAAGGGAATGCATTCCACCCGCCACCATTCATACCACATTTGTACACTTACATCATTATACGTTGCCAAATTGAGTTGCAGACGTTTTGGTCAAACGTTTAAAATGATGTTTTGGGCAACCCCATGCAGCGATGTTATTGACTACTGTATTTTATTGTTTTGCCTGACTGTATTGTTTCCCTTCCTTTGACCCTACAAGTACCCTACAAGTTTATTTATCGGAAATAGATCTTGTCTAACTCTGAATGCTAGGAAACGCCTTGAAGCTGCTGCCTTCCTTCCGTCCATTGACTACGGTGACATTATTTACATAAATGCTACAAGCACCCTGCAGATGTTGGACGCTGTCTATCATGGTGCACTAATATTCACAACTGGCTGTAACCACTGTGCTCATCATTGTACCCTGTATTCACTGGTGACAACATCATTAACTTCACGTAGACTCTCTCACTGGTACATTTTCATTTGTATAAACCACTTCTTGGCATGTTGCCTTCATATAGCTCCTCCTACATGTCACAACATCAGTGTAGCTGCAGCGTGCGCTCTCAAGACATCATTACCTGCAGCGTCCCCTCAGTATGGGCTGAACTACGGTAGGCACCAGGGCCTTCTCTTACTCCGCTCCTGTTTCCTGGAACACCGTGCAAAAAAGATCTGAAGCTCTCAACCTTGACCTCTCTAAGGGATTGTAAATAACTGCTAAGTTCATGGCAAAAATGAATTAATTCAACCTTTATTTGTACAGGTTAATCGCATTGAACCTCGGGGACTCATTTACAAGAGAGACCTGAAGATGACTCCAAAAGTTATTGGTCTAATTATAAACAGATACCTTGCACAACTTGGGAGCCAAGATGGTGTAGAGGCAGGGGAACCGACTTGGGACCCGAAGGACCCAGGTTCGAACCCCAGTCACGGCATACCTTGTGGTGTCTATGGGCGGCACACCTCATCCCCAAACTTGCCCCCTGGGCGCTTTCAATAGCTGCCCACTGCCCCACCTGGTGGTGGTTGGGTTAAATGCAGATACTAATTTCGTCTAGTATGGAAATAATAATAATAATAATTTGTCACAATTGTCATCTGTGTACGTTCCCATACTTGACAGACGAAATTGGTCTTCTGCATTTAACCCAACCACTACCAGGTGGTGCAGTGAGCAGCGTAGTTGCGCCCGGGGAGCTGGGGAAATAGATGTGCACTCATAGACACCCCAACATACACAGATGACAAATGTGACATTATTATATATTATTATTATTGTTAGCGCCCACAATATGTTTGGGGGATAGACTCAGCTACAACTGCACCAGATTTTAGCTCAACGCCAGTAAAGCTGAGCGAGCTATAGTCATGTGTGCATTTTTTAAGGTCAGTGAGCTGTGGTAGCCGTTTTAAAGTTGACTCAAAAAGTTAATCAGCCATAGATGTGCAGCCAATAATTACGTTAAAATTTGTCCAGTGGTTCATGCAAATCTTGGTAACCCCCCCCCCCCCCACACACACACACAGGCAAAAACAGTACTGCCTGACTTTTGCTATTCAGTGGGGGGTGCTACACTCTATTCCTCCAAACTGATGCTGTTCAAAGAGCTATCTACGACATGTAAGGTAACAACTGTTCTTCTTTTCTCAAAATCTCACCTAAAATGATCCAAACTGTTCCTTTGAATAATAAACTGTAGAAATCAAACTGGTGCAGAAAGTTTTGATAGAGCAGTTGAGGTTAAAGGAAACCGCAAGTTACGGTAAAATGAACACATTCACCTCAAGGGAACATAAATACTTATGGTGTGTGTGTGTGTGTGTGGCATCACACCAGATCCTCTCGTCCTGATGCACAACACACGCATGAATGAGTCAGACACATGGGTCCGGTGCCCCCTCCTCTCACAGCCTGAGTCACCGGTGACGTAGTCCACGTGAGCCGTTTCAAACCAGACCCGTGATCGGAGCTCTGCTCCTCCCCCTCGACATCTAAGTGAATTTTTCTCCTGCTGCATCTGTCTCACGGTGACAGGCTGCCATATGTCGAAGGCGTTGACTGGAATACTAATGCACTGATGCCCTTTTCCAGCTTTTTGGCCCTTTTCTCTAATGTACAGAGAAGTGGCGCGTGTGCTTTCATCATTATTACCTGAAGAGGAGGAACAAGAGGAGGAAACACTATCACACGTTTTCAGACTCTTTGCAAAATCATCTGCTCTTTTAAAATGTGATGAATAAAAAAAGTGGAATGATTAGGATTTTTGACTTGCAGACGTATCTGCCTGAGTTCAACGCCCCCTCTCACCCAGTACCCGTCTTGTTTTGGTGTATATATGTCACTCTTGCTCCTCTCCCGCCTGCTTCCTGTAAGCCTCATTTAGCAGCTGTATATCCTCGTGATACCCTGAGCTCTCCTGCGTCTGTCGTCGGCTGTTCTGCCGGTGGGCTTCCACGGTGTCAGGAATAGTGATATTGATGGTCTCTGCCTCAGTGTTGCCGCTGCTGGGGATGAGCAGAGAGTAGGATGCAGTCTCGCCCAGATCGCACGAGACGAAGCGGTTCTCCCGGCGCGAGTAGCGCAGCGACGGCGAGCGGGCGTGGGAAGAAGACTGGCTGATGTTCGAGATGATTGAGACGCTGTCCATGGCTTCCTCGTTATCGCAGATTTCCAGGACCTCCAGGTGAATCTTGACGTTGGTGTCCCCTACCCCGGCTCCGATTCCCATCCCCACGCCGATCTCCATGCCCATCCCAACACAGCTGGTGCGCGTGTCTCCAGCCTGGCCTCGGCCTCCAGATGCTGGATCATCTGCGCTGGGTTCATGACCAACCGACTTGGAGCGATACACTTCCACCTGTAAAACAAAGTCATTGGTTTCAAAACCTGCGACACGTCGAATCCAAGTTTTTGTTACTTAAACGTGTACTTTGTGGAATTTAATCATATTGGTTGCTCAGATCAGAAAGGAGAACTTCAGGTTGTTTGATGGGGTTCTGTGGAAAGTTATGAATACCGGTAATTATTATCTCTTATAAAGCTGATGGCTGTGTAAACAATTCCAAAACATTTTTAAAATGACATCAATCCAAGTTGGGTTTTGCTTTGCTCAGGCAAGCCATTAGCTCGTCAATCCAGTTGGTAAAACTATCTACAACAGGTAAGATTGTTTCTAATCATTACATAGATCTCCACTTCAAAACTTTTAGCTTAAGTGGGTTTTAATTACAGGGGGTCCCCGACATACGAGCACTCTTACTTACGAGGTTCCGGACTTACGAGCTCACTAACGAACAGTAAATTAGTAAAGAACATACAGAAAATACAGCACTTTTATGTGTTTTTAGATGAAAGTGTGTTAGCAAACCATTTGGAAACAAGTTTTTGAGCATGTTTATGAACTACCGTATTTTCCGGACTATAGGTCGCGGCTTTTTATCATTTTTTCATGGCCTGCGACCTATAGTCAGGTGCGACCTATATATGGCTTTTTATAAAATAAGCTGATTTGTAATCATTTATTAACAAAAATTAAACTGAGACACACTCTTACAATAATGTCAGCTAACAAATATATATTTTTAGGTGTTTATCCTGCTAAAATTATTCATTTATTAAAGAAAAGTTCAGCTCAGACACATATTTGCTATAATTTTTTATCAAACAATTAATTGTTTTTAAGTGTTAATCTTCTTAAAAGCCTTGCTGTGCGCTCCTGTGGAAGAGACATTTGCAGCAGAGCTAAACACGGTCCACATTTTGACGTAGGTGCGACCTATATATGGATTTTTCCAATTCTTTGGCAATAATTGGACAATGCGACCTATACTCAGGTGCGACCTATAGCCCAAAAAATACAGTAGTATGAACGTTTGTGATGAAAAACGAGTGTTCGTAGTAGCGCTAGCATAAATTTTCCGACTTACGACTGAAAATCCGGACTTACGAGCAACACGTGTTTCGGGTTCCGACATACGAGATTTCGTCTTACGAGATAGTCGTAGTAACGGAACTCGCTCGTAAGTCGGGGACCCCCTGTACAATGATGCGGTTGAAGATGTCATATACATATTTTTCCAATTCAAAAAGGTTGCAATGCAGCTCAACTATCTCTGGCATAAAGTATATTTAAGAATGAAGAGGGAAATATGCTCCCTAAGCTCACACTACATGCACATATTACAAATGTCAAACAGTTTATTCAATGAATTGTGATAAAATAAGATATAATGCCTGTTCTGATAAAAAGAGGTTTAGAAGAAGAGATCAGGGCAAAGGTCGTCACCTTCTTGGCATTATTGGGGGAGATTTTGAGTCCGTCGCTGCTGATCTCATAGGTGGAAAGAGAGAGCGTTTTGCCCGTGGGCGCTTGCAGAGAGACAGTGCCCTGAAAGGCACAAAGAGGGATTGACAGACCACCAGACGACCTCTGCAAAGAAACAACACAGAGAAGAGAAAAAAAACAGGAGAAGTTGCTCAGTGTCTGGAACAGTGGGCTCAGGTACAAGGAATAATTTTAATATACTGTTGTTAAAGCAGACTTATGGACTGGTAGAAGTATTGTCTTAGTTCATTGTAGAATTGTGTGAATGATGATTTTGTGTTTTCTAATTTTATTTGTCTGTACTGTTTTTACACTCTATTAACTTTAGCGATTCATATACCAAAATGCTCAGCTCATTCAAAAGATGGGTGTCATGCCTTTTGGTTTTTGTAATAATTATAGTTTTCACACTCTTTGAATTACAAATATTTTTCCTTATAGAAATACATTTATGGGCCCAAATTACAGTTGTATATATTATTATGCATGTATCTTGGATTATTCTTTTTAACAAATGCAAATATTTCTGCACCCACATATTCATATCTACACATGCTCAAAGCAGAAATTCTCAGACATTTTATTTCACAAGGTTACAAAAGTAATTCACAACTACACAGTCTGAGTTGCAAACACAAAATATATACGACTGGAATTTCTGCTCACATAAACTGAGTTAATTTAAATGTGTTAAAAAATAATGCTCTATTTAAAATCTGCTTGAGGACTTGCCCTATTTTTATATTACCGGTACTATGCTAAATGTACGGTACTTTTAGTTAGCCTTTTGCTACTTTTAGCATTTAGCCTTCCTTGCAATACTGTACTTTTAGCCTTCAGCATTTTGATACATTTAGATTTAGCCTACATTTTGTTACTAGTGTTTTACTTTTCTCAACTGGCGTTTAGCTACTTTAGATTTTAGCCAGCATTTAGCTACTGTACCTTTGATTTTGAACTAGCATTTTTACATAGAGATTTTATCCAGTGTTTTGCTCATTTTATATTTTTACTGTTTTAGCTTTTAGTTGGCCTTTTGAAGCTACTAACTAGCTACTTGTTATTTTTATATTCTAGCCATTTTTTTGCTTTTATCCTTTGGTTAGCAATGTGCTACTTTTAGTGTTAATTAGCTTTTTGATGCCTTAACATTCCATTTGTTACTGTAAATCTTTAGCTCATTTTTGCTACTTTATCTCAACTAATATTTTACTCCTTTAAGCTTTTGGTCAGTACTTTATATCTTTTATATTCACCAAGTCGGTTGCAGCTTGGTAAACACATTTCAGCAGTCATCCAGCACTCAAGGTTCACACTAAATTTTCACAAAAATGCAAATTTTTTTTTAGAAGCTAATTCCACGAGGTGAGACTGTTAAATGATTTATGTATACGTCCAAATTTAGACGTAGCTGCACCACAAGCTCCCCCAAAGGCATTGAACTGATGATGACACCGTAGTTAAACTTTAGACAAAGTCAAATTGTATATTAAGAGCATTTACTGGAACTGAGTTTTCAAAAACAAAAACAAAAATATCTCTCACAATGTGCTCCTGCATTGACTGATCAAAATGCACGCTGCCATCTTAGTGCATCAGGAGCAGAGTCTAAACCTTTACGTCAACATCAAGGTCTCTTTTGCACTTGATTCTTGCTGTCTAAACTGGGATTGGATTGGAGTCGTGATGTTAGGAGAAGAGGGATGAATGTGTTGACTTCCTCAGGCGTACATTTTAAAGCCTTATAAATCAGATACTGCTGCAGAAATGAGATGTTAGGGAATCAAGGCCATTCACGTTTACAATAAAAACACAAAAAGACTATAGGTAATTCATTAGTATCTATTAACATTTTTCATGAAGTCATTTTATTCAAACATAAATGTATTTATTTCATGCATCAGTCATTTACTCTGGGCTCCTTATACGTTTGCCATTTTTAAATATCATTGCAGCACTTATATGACTCATATTTGATCATGTTACATCATATTTTTTGTGTTTTTGCAGCGACTACTACTTGGAAGTGAGTCTCTCTGCTAAGATAATGTGTTTGAGATGGTGCATATCACCCACAGGAGCCAGAACTATCAGTGGGAAGCCTGCAGCGGGTCTCATTAAACCTATAAATTATTTAGGCTTGCTAAATGTGGTTATGTGATTGGGCCTGTGATGCAAAACAGAACCAAATGTGATGTCTGTGCCTTGCTCTCCATGACTGTGTCTGTTTTTTCTGCCATCATGTTTACATTACTTTGTGTGGAGAGGAAGCACATTGTTGAGCTGAACATGTGTCTGATGCCACAAACACACCGATGTTGCTGTAAAAACACAAAGCTGAACATAAATGAGAAAGACGTGAATATGAAAACGTCTGGAGTATCAGTATTTTGTTTGAACCATGGTGCAGTGGCTTCAGACTGAAAACAACGTGATCATCGGCTGCTACCAAAAGTCAAATGGGTGATCTTTTTTTCTTTTTGTTCATGTTTATGTTTATGCTTATTAAATTTGTTCATTTTTTTTTACAAAAAACAATACAAAACAATCCCATAAATGACAACGTACAAAATATATTTAAAAAAAAGTATGTATTTTTGCGCGTGCCAGTCTGGTTGTGTTCCTGTGTCTGTCTGTTAGCAAAATATCTTATGAACTGCTGAACAGATTCTAATATATATATATTTTTTTCTTTTAGGAAATAACCAGTAGTATATTTACAACTGATAACCATTTGAAGCCAGCTGAGTTCATTGTGCTGAGTTCAGCTGGCTGCCTCAAAACACACAAAAATAGTTAAATTTCAATTTATTTGACAGATATTGAGCTAAAATTTCTAGTTTTAGTAGCTGGGATGCATTCACAACACTAACTTCAAGTGCTACTCATGGTGCTCAATCTCTGTTCATAAATTCAACATTAACACCATTAAACCATAATTTTAACCACTGGATAGAATAATAAAAAAAACTTGAAAAAAGTTATTATTGGATGTACATCTATAACTGATCAACTTTTGGGGCCAACAACAAAAAACTGGTTGCAACTCAGTCATTTCTCAACACAAGATGATCTTAGTCTAAAACTTTGGCATGGAAGGCAGCAGCAATGTACATTCCTTCAAGGAATGTACATTGCAAAATGTACATTCAAAATGTACATCCAGAATGTACATTGCAAAATGTACAAAATGTCATCAAGAAACTTGACCATTGCAGATGTTTCTAACCATTACTTATCCAATATACATGTCATTGTTGATTTTTTAACTTTATTTACCCAACCGAGGTCTGTCTGCTTGTTTTGTATATAATGTATATAGAAATCTGTCATATCCTGTTGGTTTTGAACTGTCAACATCTGTTTACTGTGATTGTAGTTTTCTTTATTTTCTTTTTGATAAGTGCAAATGCCTATTGCCAATGTGACGTGTGCTGCTGACCACTTGACCAGGTCACCCTTGTAAAAGAGATCTCGATCTCAACGGGCTCTACCTGGTTAAATAAAGGTGATTGATTGATTGATTGATTGATTGAAGGAATGCTGGACCTTTAATTTGAACCCAATTAAAATAATAATTAACAAAAATCTGGATTTTTATTCCTGACATGTTTTCACAGATGCTGTATCAGGTGTTAGCCCTGCTGCCTCCCAGTGAAAAGCTCCTGAGTTTTCTGTCTCTGTCCAAAAACAGGAATGTTAGGTTTATTGTCCGCTCCAGGTTGGCTCTAAGTGTGATTGTTTATCTCTATGTGGCCTGTGAGGGACTGGTGATCTGTTCAGGATGAACCTCGCCTTTTGCTGAGTGACAGCAGGAAACGGGTGTCAGCTTCTTCCATCCCCAGGCCAAGCAGGTAAAGAACCAGTGCTTCCATCTATCCATCTATCCATCTATCCATCCGTCCGTCCGTCCGTCCATCCATCCATCCATCCATCCATCCATCCATCCATCCATCCATCCATCCATCCATCCTCTTTACCTGCTTCATCTTTTCCAGGTCACGGGGAGTCACTGGTGCCCATATCCAGCAGTCATTCTGAAAGAGGCGGGGTACACCATAGACAGGTCTCCAGTCCATGACAGGGACACATAGAGACAAACAAGACAAAAATTCACTCTCTCACTCACACCTAGGAACAATTTAGTTACCAATCAGCCTAACATGCATGTTTTTGGTCTGAGAAGGTGATAAGGTTGCTGGTTCAAATCCTGGTCCAGGGGCCCTTCTGGGTGACGTTTGTATGTTCTCTCTGTGCATGCGTGGCGGGTTTTCTCCGAGTACTCCGGTTTCCTCTCACAGACTAAAAACATGCACTTTGTTAGTTTGATTGGTAACTCTAAATTGTCCCTGGGTGTGAGTGAGAGAGTGAATGGTTATTTGTCTCGTTTGTCTCTGTGTCCCTGTGATGGACTGAAGACCTGTCCAGGGTGTCCCCCACCTCTCACACAGTGATGGCTGGACATGGGCACCGGTGACCCCCGTGATCCAAAATGGAAGAAGCAGGTAAAAGGTAATGGATGAATGGATGATGGATATACAGTATATATATATATATATATATA